>PVKH010019525.1:0-14829 GCA_004027955.1 Chaetophractus vellerosus
TTTATCCTCAATACTTCTAAGAAACTCAATACTTCTAGGTATATACCATAAAATCATGCATATGTGCGCCAAACACATATGAATTCTTATAACAGCATTGTTATGATGTCTAAAAACTGACAACCCAAATGTTCTCCAAAAATCGAATGGATAAATAATTTTTTGTATATTTACACAATTTGAAATCAAAAGGAACAGACAGGGACTTCTGAGGGTGCAGGCAATATTCTATTTCTTAATTTGGATGATCTGCATGGAGTTCACTTTATAATTACTCATTAAACTATATATTTATCTTATGACCTTTCCAGGTCATAAACAATTTTTTTTAGGAGGTATGGGAGGTTGAATCCAGGACTCGTGCATGGGAAGCAGGCGCCCCTCATACATCAGCTCCGCTATATTTCACAATTTTTAAAAAGTTGATAAAAGAAACAAAGAGGGAGAGATATCCATTTTTCTGGCAGGGACCACAGCAAAGACACAGATCACAGGCAATCTGGTTCTGCGGCATGGATACTGCAGAAGTTGTTTGTAGAAGGTTAGCCTAGACTGTGTTGTATGTGTCTTTAGCCCTTCTGGAATGGCTAAAATGAAAAAGCTGGAAAGTACCAAGTATTTAAGAGGATGTGGAGTAATTGCAATGGTCATAAACTATGGATGGAAATGTAAACTGATGTAACTACTTTGGAAAACTCTTTTATGAAAGCTAATTATATGAATACCTATGACCCAACAGTTCCACTAGCTGGCATATATCTCACAGAAATGCATCAGGCTTTCCACACTGGAAACTGCCTAAATGCTCATCAATAATAGAATGGATAAATAAATTGTGATATCTTCACATGAGGGAATACTATTTACCCATGAATATGAATAATATATAATTAAGCACAACTGTATGAATGAATCTCATAAACACAACATTGAGATAAAGAGGCACACTACAGTACAGTATGTGTCTATTTATATAGGGAATCTAAACAAGCAAAATTAACCTGTTCTGTTAGAAGTCAGAATAGCAATTATCCTTGGGCAAGTTGGAGCTGGAATAGGTCACAGAGGGATGCTAGTAGTATTTTGTTTCTTGATCTGAGGTCTGGTTAAAAGAGTTTAGTTGTTTTTTTTTTTAATCATTGTAAATAAATTATTTGTGAAATTTTCTTCATATATATCAACCTTCACTAAAAGTTTAAAAAATGAGATTATATGTGTGATATTCTTAGAAATGCAACTGCCATGTGGTAACTTATAAAAACATTAGCTATTATTATTGTGTTGTTATTGATGTTCTTACTGTTATTGACTACAAAAAAGCACTAAGTTTGAATACTGCTCTCCATGAGTTAAAAAAAAGGAAATTAGTAAGTGTTGGAAAGGCATGACAATTAGCACCAATCTGAGGCTATCTTATTGATATCATCAGAAGGACTGAAAAATAGTTGAAAAGGGCATAAACTTCTTAAATAAGTCAATGAGTTTCAGTGCTGGGTCCACGGACTACCTGTGACACCCTTCAATTGATCAAATCAAGTAATTTAGCTACTTCAGGGTCACCATTGACATCCAACTCACCCTGACAGGCTCATCACAATGTGTCTTTCCTCCTAATCAGGTATTCTCCAGATCCCTCAGGATCATTTTATGCCCAATTGATCTTAAAATTTTCCAAACAGTGTTGACTTCTGGAATCTTCAATCCCCAAATGCTCGAGGAGATTCAAAGTTCAATTCCAAGGTGGGATGTGGGGAGTGGTGGATATTGGTCCTATAAACAGCTCACCCTGTTGCTCAATCTTTTTTATCTGGAGAACATAAGGCATTCTTCTAAATTTTCAAAGATTTTCTGTTCTTCTGTCTATGTGCTTGGTATTTAGTCCATAGGGATTTCTTTCAAACCAGCAACAGAAAATAACAGTACTATTCTCTAAAGGTAAAACATAGGGTAATAGCTGTTCTAGTTGCTCCTTAAAATTTATGCCAATATGGTTTCTCACCCACAGATTCAAGAATTAGCTAGTACGAAAACAGAATTAACCCTCCAAAAATGCAATACTAAAATAGGCAGAGATTTGCAATAGTTTAAGACTCTATCCTCTGCAAATTCATGACTCTTTTGTTTAGCAACTTTTCTCAAACACCTATAGTTGTACAGGATATGACCTAATCTACTTTGGGTTTGGTGTCAATAATAATATAAAGTATTCTGTTAATAACAGTTTTAAAATCTAAAAATAATGCTTTATTATGGACTCAGAGACAAAAGTAATCAAACAAATCATCGTGTATCAACTCTAAAGTGGACAAAATGGAAATTTTTGGTCAATGAGTGTTTACCTAATGGCTTTTAATTATTGAAATCAGTGCAATATTTTCTCTCTGCTTGGTTTCTAAACTTGTTTGGTAAACCATCTTGTACACTTGGAGAGATCAGGGGTTTGATTTGCTCTGGCAAGTGTGTGTGGCAGTATCTGCTCTGTACTGCCCTTGCTGGAACAACATCTTTTGGCTCACCTTTGTTAAGATGGCAACTGAAGAACTAAAGCAGGTAAGAGGAAGAAACAACTTGATGAGAGAAAGTCCTTTGAGGCTGCTGAGAAACTCAAGCTACAGGAACTGAGGAGAGTTGGTGCTGTCCTTAAGAGGACTATTTGATTAGCAAAGAGCTCATAAATGGGCACCACTGTGGGGACAATGAGGTGATTGGGCTGAAAAGTTTTGTGATTTCTCTTATTAATTACCTCTCTGTCACAACATCCACCACTTCTTCATTTTCTTCATTTGCTGACTGATTCCCTTTTGGAATCTAGGCTCTATCTTTTCCACCCTCTTACTATAGTATGGTACAGCTAGCTAGCACTCTGGACACCTTTCTTTGTGCCAGGCACTACATTAAGCAATTTTCTTGTGTAATCTCATTTGATCCTCACAACAGCCCTATATGATATACATTATTATCTACATTTTAGTTGGGGAAACTGAGGCCTAGGGAAGTAAAAGTAAATTTTCTAAAGGTCTCACAGCTAGTACAGTCAGGAAAAAAAAAAGCGATTTAAAAAAGTTCTTAATCTTAACCCATACTTCTGAGGCCTTAAGGCATTGTATTGTAAATAGGACACTTTAAGGATGTTATTTTTAGTTAAGATGGGTCCAATGGAATCAGGATGGCCCTTAATCTTTTTGTTGGAGGCCTTATAAAAAAACAAGTTAAGGAGCGAGTTGGAAGCCGGAAGTCAAGGGAATTTGGAACCCGGAAGAAAATGGAGAGGACCTGGTTAAGTGCAGCGAGGCAGGGACACAAGACAGGTAACTCACAGGCCAGCCAAAACTCTATGGACCCCAAGAGAAAGCAAGACTTCTAGCCTACAAAACCGTGAGTCAATATTCCTGTTTAAGCCAACTCATTGTGTGGTATTTGTCCTAGTAGCCAGGAAACTAAGATATCTGCCATCTGTTAGTCTAGTAATAGCAGCATATTTTATGCCTAAATTTCTTACTGTCATGGATTATTTCAAGTGAAATTTGAGGTTACTGAGTTTTGTAAAGCACATAAACGTTGCAAGGAGAACCTAGGTTATTCCATCCTCTAAAATGGAAGGCACCCATTTTATTTAGAGAAGTGTGAGTCAGTGTGAATTATTTAGTACTTGTAGTCATATGCTGTTAGCACTAGAAGGGACCTTAGAAATTTACTATTTCAAAGATTTTCAAACTGCATTCTTTGGAATCCTATTCCTCAGTGCTGTCGGGGGCCTGCCCATTCAGCTCCCTGTCTCTGCCTCCACTAGTTGTTATATTTTTACTGTTTTATGTGGTGGGGTGATTGCATTTGAAAAGAGGATTGCTTCTAAAAAATAACAGTCCAGTAGTCACTGTACTAACTTATCTTTCCAATATGAAATTTAGACCCCATGGTAAAAAGAGATTACCCAAAGAAAACACGATATTGCAGTAGAGCCAAGTGCTAATGTCCTTTCTACTCGAGTGTAGCATTTTTTTCTCCACAGAATTCAGGGAAACAGTTCCTCTTTGAAAGTGTTAATAGTTTTGTGAGGTGGTTTTGTTTTTTCCTTCAATTACGCCATTTATTGATGGATTTATACTGGTAAACAATCACAACAAAGAACAATCTTTTGAATATAATGGCTTAATTTATTAAATGAAACATTTCTTTGAAACATTGTCAGATATGTCATTATAGTAGCCCTGGAATTTCTATGGAGATATCTCTGCAGTGATTTTTCAGGAGCTCCACTCCATGTCATATCAAGCAATTGTTTCGTGTGTGTGTGTTTAATACCTGTATCTTAGAATGTTGAGTCATATTTTAGCTGGGCTTCCTGAAATAGATTTGCTCATGATGAGATATATGAATAAAAAGTGTTATTTTTGGTCAATGGGTGGGTATTTACCCTCCACTATAAATGAAGGCAATAAACAATTCAGCTTTTGAACATAGAATGGTCTACACTGTACTTTTCAGTGAAGTTTCTTTCTGGTCCTTGGTGGCTGAATTTCTTTCCTCTGATTTTCAGGAAAAGACAAACATACAGGTGAAATTGGTTATGGAGACCTTGGTGGCAGACGTCTTGTTGAGACCATTTTAACCAGTGATTGTGTTGTCTGGGCAATAGTAGGCTTGCCTGAGATTTCTTGGCATGGATTTAGGTATGCATATTACTTTTTTTCAGAGGCCAGAAATGCTTTGCTATTTTGATAAGTTCAGTTAGTCAATCCAGTTTGAAAAGATAAAATTTGTATAAGAAAGAAAGGAGGGAGAGAGGGAGGAAGGAAGGAAGGGAAGGTGGAGAGATAATTATTTGTTTTGATAGTATGAATAAGTTGGGGCTGATCGCCCCAAATCTATTTTTCCATTAAGCCATTACAATGTCAAGGTTACTTTTATCTAGTACCATGTGGAAAATAAACATTTGATGATAACTGCTTTAAAATGGGATATGATTCATTTACATTTTAATTCTATTTATCCTCTTCTGTGTTTATAATAATACTTCAGAAACTGAACACTAAGTTTCTGTTAAAAAATATAATAAGCTAATGTAAACTTGAAGAAATGTTTGCAATTGGACATTCTCAACAGACAGAACGTATCTCAAGCAAAAGGAAAAGGTTAGTTAAAATATCTTCTTGGGGTGATGGGAAAGTTTTGGTAATGGATGGTAGTGAAGGTAACATTGTGAACATAATAACACTGAACTATATGTTTGAACGGGTTAAAAAGGGAAAATATAGGCTGTATCTATATTAGTAGAATAAAATTTAAAAGTATAAGTAAATATATGTGTGTGTGTGTGTGTGTGTGTGTGTATACATATAAACTGAGGATTTCAAAGGGCTGTTGTTATATATTTATGGGTAAAGATTTCCAGGCAGAGATTCTAAACCTACTTTGGAAATCAAGCAGCCTAATTTGTGCTTATTATAATTCCTCTCATACTGCACTTATGTTATTTCTTTACTAGTTTGTCACTTCTCTAAGGCTGCAAGCTCCTTTAGGACAAAGATCTTACCCTTTAATCATCTACTTTTTATACCTAAAAACTCTCGTTAGTATACGGTAGATGTGCTGTTAATATTTATTTAGTGAATGGATGCATGAATGAATAAATACAAATGACTTTGCATACTGAGCTTCTGGGTAACTTGTACTTTCCAGTTTCTCTCTAAAATTCTATGTTGTGTAGAATATTCTCACTTCAAAGTAACTTGGTAGCAAAAAGAATCATAAACCCAGAATTCTTCACTGCTTTCTACACCATTTTAGTGACTTCCAAACAGCATCAAACACCAACTTCACATATATTATAAATCATCCCTAATGGCAAAGAGCAGAGAATTCTAGATTAAGCAAGCATATACTAGGAATTTCCCTTAGACATCTTCACATTCAATTAAAAACCAGAACAAAACATACAGATACAGGTACACAAGCCACTCATACACGTACATGCAAATAAGGCCAGAACTTCACCTTTTAAAATTTCTGGCAAATTATTCACTTTCAGAGAAAAGTAGTAGTAGACATTATTTAATGATCACTTGCTATGAGCCAAACATTGTGCTAAGCATTTCCATATAGTATATTGATTGCCTTTCACAACACTTTTTGAAACTGGTTCCGCCATTATTCCCGTTATATTGTTGAGGAAATTGACCTTCAGAGAGGTTAAATATTAACATTTCTTGTAGCTTATACATTGCAAGGTTTGGTTTCAAACCCAGAATTATTTGATGTCATATACCGTAAACTAGTCTTGCTCGTTTTTATGTGTCACCTAGCATATATCAAAGTGTCTGGTCCAGAAAGCAAAGAAGAAAAGAGTGTCTGAATCTCTTTGGAAATGCCTTACTGCCCAACAGATCTACAAGTCCAAAATCCTTTGTACATTGCTTTCTCCTGGTTATTTGACTTCCGTGCCTTTCTAACATCATAGAAAACAAATTCATGTGCATTTTTAAAAGTCGGCAATTGGCATTGTAACCAAAGCCAGGCTGAATTGGTGATTTCTTCCCACATACACGTCCTTTAGATAGCAGTCCTCTGTTTTTTCAGTAGGTAGCACAATTTCAGGTTCATCAGAAACAGTCATCTCTTTTGTTAATTTACAAATTTAAAAGATCAGTGAAGTGTGAGAGTGAAATGGCTGTAAAAATACAAGAACATATGCAGAGGACGCTGACAAGGGTCAGACAATAGTGCTTCTCAGCATGAGAGCTGCTCTGTCACTTTACTTCTTGGGACATCTGTGCCTGCTCCAGGCTGTCTCAGAGAAAGGCTTCTAGCCAAACCACCCCACAGACTCGCCGTCCACATGTAGTCGTGGCAATTCTACTCTTCAGAAGCACCTGCCTGCAAAAACAGTTTGCTCAGGGACGCTGCAAGGAGCATCAGAGTTATGCACTGTCTCCATCTAATCACACCTTTGCAGTCTCTCCACAGCAGGGGCTCTGCACGGCTCTTTTAATCTTCTCACCCTCTGTAGGAAACAAGAACTATGATTTCTCTTCCCCTCACAAATTAAATTGTACTACCAGGTAGCAATGGAGCAGTGCCAGCTGAATAAAATTTATGGCAAAGCAGACAGAAGGATTCCGATGTCCTCAGCTGTCTCCAAGGAAAAGAAATTGTATTTCAAAATCAATAACTCAATGAGGCATGAACCCAGTGCCATGCAAGGACCCTTATATTTCTCACTCCTTCTAAAGTCAGGGATGACACAGAGGAGACACCACTTGCTAACAGCCAACTTAATTTTGGCGGCTCCATTGGCAATCAAGCCACGCCAACTTTGTCCCCTTGCAAATCTGTACAATTATTAACCTCCTATATATTTAGATTTGCACTGATGCTTTACTAAATTAATGCCTTAAGATAGTGTTGCATTCACCTATTTAAATATTCCTAAGCACAGTCAGTGGGGTTGACTTTCAGATGACCAAATTCAAACTTATCAAGAAGGAATGTAAACGACATATGAATGAGGCACGTTGTAAAAAAAGATTTTCAAACAGCAGGAATCCCACTGCTTGTTTCTGACAAGATGTTACAAAAGGTTGAATAATATCTTTGGGATTCTCAAATTATGAATGCAGTCTTCTGTTGATGGCTTTTCATTCATTCTGCTTTCGATTGCCCATGGTTAATGCATATACTGCCAGTGTCATCATCACTATATTAATTTACAGGAAATAGACACTAAGATAGCATTTCCCAAAGTTGGTTCCTCAGAATACTAATACCGCATAATAGGGCTTTACGGAAACACCCCTTCAGGAAAGGTTTCTAAGAATGTGCAAGAGCCTGATAGGCTCTGCTGTGTTTCTCAAAATTATTTTAAGAATCCCCTTTTCACAAAATACCTTGAGGAATAAATATCCCATTAGGGACATCATTTGAGGGAAGAATGTGAAAACAAAGAGAGCAGCCAAAAGAATTCTGGTTAGGAAAATTTCCAAGACATCATAGGTTGTCCCCATCCAAATGTTAAAGATGAGGTATGGGTGGGAGAGAAGCACAATCTTTTCCCATTTGGGCATTCCTTTCCCCCTCAGATTAAGACCCCATACCTTGATCTCAATCAGAGTTTCACACACATCAGTTATATATCAGGCATATAGCAAAAATGGCAAAGGCTATATCCACTTTGCGTACTCTAGTACTCCCGGTTTGAGACATACAGTAGGCTCTGTGTAGGTAAATGCTTGTTGAATAAATGATGAACGTACGGATGAAAGAATGGATGAATCTGCAGATGCTTCTTTAGGGGTGTGGGTCCCTATGAACACGCACTATTTTTCAAAGGTAAGCAGGCAGTATCAGAACAGATGTTTCCAAGACACCACAGTGGCTCTGCTTTTCTTCCTTTCTGTAACTTGTAAATAATGAAATCTCATGTGTGTTTCAAAATGTCAGCCTCTGTTGCTGGCTATGTTGTTGCCTTGGCAACATAGACTATGTTGTAAGCTATGGTCTCTCCATGGCAGTATGTGGGAGTCACCCCGCAGAGTTCCACAGTGAGATATTTTCTTTAGGGATCCCTCACTGCCCCATGGTCTAAACCTTGATATGTGTGTGCCTATGGGGAGGTTTACCTTATGTTAATTCCCTCTTTATTCAAGGCCTAATAATCCAGCTGCTAAATAATTATTTTATCCTCCTTTTACATTTGCTTCAATTATGCACACAGTAGATGGCATATTGTTTGTGAAAATATCCTCAAAAGCACTGTTGATCAGACTTTGGGATTTTACAAAGTAGAAGAACTCATTAAATGTGGGAGAAACTAATATATGCTTGCCCACTTTTATTATTGCTAGGAAACATAAATAAATAAATCACCTACTGTCCTAATTTTATTAAAGAATGGAAATTTTATCCCTGGAAGTAAGAAGAAAAAAAAATTTTAAAGGGACATTCTTTAATTTGAAAAGGGTTAGCCTATAAAATATCAATCACGTTGCCTTTATTCATTTTACTAGACTTAAAAATCCCCTCATCCTGGACTGACATTGTTCCACAAACACATTTGAAAACCTTCATTCAAAAGGGCAGTAAGAAAAACAAAGTGAATATAAAATACTAGAATCTTTGTTCTAAATGAGGCCAGTGGTCTACAGTCTAGATATCTCTCCTCTAAGTGGCACCAAGGAACCCTGAGCACGGCTTGGCTTACCACGCCAATCTCCAGCGTCCATGTGTTGAACCTCACTGGCTTTAACTTTTCCTATCCTTCCCTAGCTGCCTGCTCAACTCTGCACCTTCCCTCTCACTTCCTTTCTCTTAAGGAAACTGAGGCCATTAGCCCACTGGTCCTCTATCTACAAGTTATTTAAATCCCTGCTCATCTTCTCCAGGAGTTTGGATCTTCTATTATTCCTACTTGTTTGAAATTTCATGCTTTAGCCCTTACCTGCACCTTAGTCAATTCTTCCCTAATAAATAAAAGTACTAAATCTGACTTGTTTTGGTCCCTATTAACTGTGCATGCAATTATTGTGACCCAAATAGAAGAAATTTACTCCATTATGCTTCTCACTACAATGCTCAAGGATCTTTAAGAAGTCCCGAGGCTCTTCTCACTCCTTCTCTGGGGGTCTAAACAGATCAGGCAAGATCAGCATATGGCAGATCCAGCCAGGTCTGTGCTCTCCCTGTGCCAGCTCCTTAATTTACAGTGGATGGGGTAAATCATGTCACACTGGTACTTGTAGACCCAGCTGTCTGTGGAGCAGGTATGTATTCCAAACCAGCCATTTCCAGAGAGCCTTAAAAAAAAGCTCAAACCTTTATCTCCATCTTGCTGGTGGTTGCTCTTTGCATATAAACAGCATTGACCAGAATCTTGGAGTCAGAATGAAGAGGGAAGATTAGGGGACCAATGCACTCCAAATGCCTATGTTTACACCCCTCACTCCACTTCCTTATAATCCACTCACTGCAGTCAGTCTGGTTTTTCACCACCCACAGATCATCCCAATCACTCTGACAAAATCCACCATCATCTCTCTAGTTTCAAATGCAGTAACATGTGCCAATGTTGTCGTGTTGTGTTCAACTTTTATCAGCTCTTATTTTATTCTTCCTGGCTTCTAATATTGCTGACCATTTATCTTTGGAATTCCTTACCAAGTTTTTTCTTCTGTAGAAAGCACTCTTTCTTAAGTGTATTCATATTTCTCTGACTACTTCTTCCTAGATTCCTTAACTAAATCTCTTAAATGTTAATGTTGGGGTTCTGAGCGTCATCCTCTTCTAAGTCTGCTCTTCTTGCTCTCATGACTTCCACAACCAGATGGACTTTCCAAATCTACATAGCTAGCTTAGGTTCCTGGACTACCAGTCCCATATATCTTTCTGCTTGTTAAAATTCTCTGCCTGGATAAATGACAAGTGTTCTAAACTCTGCATATTCAAAGTTGAAGCAATCATTTCCTCTCAGGTCTGCTTTTTCTTCTGTTCTCCCATAAGGTGTTCACTTAATCACCCAAGGAAGTATCTTACAGGTAAATATCCTTCACCAAGTCTTATCTAGGCTACTTCATAAAATCTCTCTGATCTGCCCCATTCTTTCCATCCCACTATCATTCCCTTAGTGCAGAAATTAAGTATAATTTCTCTTGGTATTCATCCCTGTTGTGAAAATTAAATATGAAGGGAATGGTATAGGTAGGAATTTGTGGGGGAAGGATTAATTGAGGGACACATTTACTTGTATTCTAGTAAATTCCAGCAAATTACTTTTTAAAATTATTATTATTCTCTTGCCGTTTTACTTGAAATGTTTTAGACAATGAAATGGCAGGGATATACTCTGAACTTGACACCTCATCTCTACTCTGATGGCTCTGTTTTTTTGTTTCTTTTTTACATTTTTTGTTCTAAATTTTAGATTGATGCATTTTAAGCCAAATGGGGAACTATAGAGATTGTCCAGCTCAACTTAGTACTTTTGATAGGATAACTGGGGGCCATTTTATTTTCTCCCTCACATAACTTACTTCCAAGCAATCAATAATTCCTGCTTATTTTGCTTCTTTAATAGTGCAACAATTAGCAAAATATCTATCCACATACATATATGTATAATTGCTTGAAGTGATACTATGTAATAGTTTTAATTACTTGTGGGAATTATAAATAATATGGAGGAAATATTAGGAATAAATGATTTGGGGGGTTGACATATACTATAATTAATTTTCCAGAAGTGGGATATTGTAAAGGTGAAGAATCTTACTAATGTAGAATAATGTTGCCTATGGAAAGGAAATGTATTAGATGTTCAGGCTTGACTATAATAATTAACACATTTACTGTTGAAAGACAGCTATTTCATATTAGGAATTTTTGTTTTCTGTTTGTTTCAAAGGTGAAATGTGTGATATCAGTAGGTTATAAAAGATAATTTGGCAAAACTGATTGCAGGTCCAGAAATTTCAACGTCCTATTCATTTAGGAGATTTGAGGGACAATAACTAGGTTGGATTAATCACATCTGAGGAAAAGTAGCCCTCAGATTTGCAAATATAGAAACTAGATTCTTTTTTCATTATCCAGGAATGATTTGAACAGGAAGATAGCTCATTCCAAATTGACGGGAACATTCCTTTCTGCAGATATGTGCATTTTTCACTGTGGGTAAGCCACATGGGTAACCAGTATAAAATCAAAGTTTTGCCTGGTCAGTATAGAAACAGAACAAAGGGATTTAGGTGATCTAAAAAGCCTGTCAGAGCCGAAGTAATCCCTATTATAGAGATGACTTACCTAGAGTAGGTAACTTCTACTATAGGGACAACTGGTCAAGGAGACACTGTACTTGGGTTCATGGCCAAAACTATTTCCCTGCATGGATAATGATTTTTACATTCTCTTTTCAAGACTCCATCCTTCCTACTTGACAATATATAGCATATGTTCATACATAAAACAGCATGCAATTGAACTGCACATTGCTTCAGCCTGGAAATCACAACCTGGACTGCAGTTTGGCACGTACTTACATACTGTCTGTTTCCCAACCCCTAATGTGTCAGATCTCTTAAATTGTGGATATGTTTTATTAGTTAAATGTTCAGAGGACACCTTTTTCTATCAGTTTTGCAGATATTTCACTTCAGGATTACCAATATTCTTTTACCGGTTTTCTCTCTTCATGTAAGAACATGTACTTCACTATGTATTCCAGTATATAAAGGGCATAATTTGATCTGCATCCTCATCAAAACCCTGACATTATTTACATTCTGTAAATCAAAGGAAACTAATTTATGCAATAACCATAGTTATATATTTACAAAGAAGACTTATAATTAAATCCATATTGCTAAATTACTAGCTACCTCCCTCCATTAAAAAAAATCTCACTTGGTTAAGAGTTTACTCAACCATCTACTAGCTATAAGTGATTTTTAATAATCTGTTTGTTCTTATCCATAATAGAGCATTCTCAGTCTAAGGATGCTATCTATCCAATTGTCAGAAAGGATCCATCAGTTATACCCAGGATGAACAATTCATACAATAAACGGCAATTGGCCAAGCACTGCATGCTTGAGATGGGTGGCTATTCCAACAGAATTTACTTTCTAGTCCCTGCCCTCAAACATTTTTTTCCTAGAATAATTTTGCAGGAGACAAGAAAGCTTGACAAAACAAATCAATGTTTTTCCAAGATGTGACTGAATATAACAAAAGGCAGCAAATGAACAGGATTGAAAGCATAAAACACATTCAATCTAGTTAGAATTGATTCATCTTCAAAATAGAATCAACAGTGAAAGGATAGATGAACCACTTTTGCTGTATTCTTCTGACCCTGAGGCGGCCTGTGTAACCCTGGATGGCCAATTCACCAAAACAAATGGAAAGAATTTGCTAGTTTAGAAAGAAAGATCTGCAGCCATGATAAGGGTCGTGAATTCTCCACTGGTTGTCTGCTACTGCCTTAGACCCCTGAGTGAAAGGTAAAGAGGGCAAACTGGGCCCACTGTGTGTGTGTGTGTGTGTGTGTGTGTGTGTGTGTGTGTGTGTGTGTGTGCGCGCGCGCGCGCTTTACAACAGTCTGGACCTAGGTTCCTGTGGGCGACCCCTGGTGCTGGCATGCGTTTTGAAGTCTCCTATTGCCCTCCTAGCCTGATAGCTTTTTGGGAAATATAATTATTTAAAATCACAATCTGCTCCCAACCCAGAAAACCTCCACAAAGGTAGAAGGGAAAGAACAACAATTTTATTATTGAATAAGCATTACCAGAACGTGATGCGTCATAGGCAGTCCTCAGAGACTGCAGAGACAGAATGAGAGCTCATCCTTTTTCTGTGGCTAAACTGATGCAACCCAGTGCATACACATTCTCCAGATATTTGGGAGGTGGGTTTATAGTTTGGAGCCAGGAACCCCTGGGAAGTTAAACTCATCTCTTCCCTGGAAACTGGGAAATAGGGACAGTATCTTTCCTGATTACATTTCAAAAGGACAAAGAGAAGATTTACAAGTACAGGTTTTCTGAAGTAAAGACTAAGAGATAGGAGGGAGGAGGAAGTCTCTTCCCTTATGTTCGACTAGGAGAATTAAATCTTTTTTATTTTTAAATTTGTTTTTGCCTTTACACAGTCAGACTAAATTTGGTGTCCCATGGAACACCATTTAGCAAGAAATGAATAAGCACTGGCCTCTCACATGGAGGTCCTGGGTTCAGTTCCGTTGCCTCATGAACACAACAAAAACAAACAACAAGCAAAACAAATGAATAAATCTACTCAGGGAAGCCGATGTGGCTCAGTGAGGTCCTGGGTTCAATCCCCAGCCCCTGGTACCTCAAAAACAAACAAACAAACAAACAAACAAAATCATGTTTAGTTCTCAGTTTGGGAAACAGTATTAAACGAAGATAAGGAAGCTTCTTTAGGAATTCACAAAGTCCTAAAGAAATTTAAGATGTGAATTGTTCATAACCAGTGTATTCAGTTCTCTTTCATTCCAGAAATCTTTATAAACCCTGGAATTTCATTTAATATCTAAGTAAACATTCAGTAAAACAGTGTAGAAACTTTTTATTTAGAGTAAACTCTGGGCTCTTGGGGCACTTTACCCAAGTCTTATCCTCTGTATCAGGGGTTCTTAACCTTTTTTGTTCCATGGACCCCTTTGCCAGTCAGGTGAAAACCACGGACCCCTTCTTAGAATGTAGTGGCAGAAAGTTTTATGCCACTCAACTAGCAATAGGCCCAACAACTACGGTAATTTCTAAGTGTGAATGAGCATAAGCGATTTTTCGAGATATGCAACAACTGTAATGTGATATGAAATGAATATTACTCTAATTTATTTATTGCATACATTCATAAGTGAAGGAAATGCTAGATTTCAGTTAGAGGTCAGAGAAGATAAAGATAATAAGTTGGTATTTTTCAATTCCAACTCACAGACCCCCTGAAATCTTTGGGGGTCTGTGGACTCCTGGTTAAGAACCGCTGTCCTATATTCCTGAGGTTGTGCTACTCAGGCGGCCAGGGCAAGTGGCTTTCCAGTTCAGTCAGTATCAGCTGGTCATTGACCTATTCTTCCTGTGTGATGCATGGTAGCAAACCCTCCAGAAAAAAGAGACAAGGGTTCTTGATCCCTGAAAGAGGAAATTCAAAGAGGCAAAGGGGCAGACCAACAGAAACAAGGGCTTCTCTTCATACTGACTCTCCACCCCATAGGACTGAGGTGCATGACCTTGACCCATACCAGCCCCTCCTTCTACAAGGAGGAAGGAGGGTCTTGTGGGATAGGGAGTTTTAGCACCCCCTGCTGGTCAGAAT
>PVKH010019526.1:0-14832 GCA_004027955.1 Chaetophractus vellerosus
ATCCCCGGGAGTCATGTCCCATGCTGGGGGGAATGTAATGCATTTATATGCTGAGTTTTGGCTTAGAGAGAGGCCACATTTGAGCAACAAAGAGACTCTCAGGAGGTAACGCTTAGGCATCCTATAACACTATGCTAAGTTTCAACTTCAAAAGTAAAGGTTCATAAGTACAGTCATTACAATCAAGGGCCTGTCAATGGTCCATCCTCCTTAAGTAGTCACTCAGGGGATTCTTGCTATCCCATTAGAGAATGTGGCAGAGCTCTCTAGGATGGGAATTTGATATTTCTTTGGTTATTGTGTGGATCTCCACCCACTGTGACTATGCCCCATGAACACTTGAACACATTCATATGCCTTATAGGTATGCCACAGGTGAATCTCCTCCCATGCATCCCCCATCTCTGACACACCACACTAGTGAGCCTCCCCTGCCACAGTTGTAACCCTTCTGTGATCCAAAACTTCCTCAAAATTAAAGCCAACAAAATAACCAAATACAATTAATAGGAAAATGATATAATAATGGTGGTTTTAAAAATAATGAATAAAATACGAAAAAGTTTTTAAAAGTTTGAAATAATATAAAAATAAAAAATATAAAATTAAAAGATTTTGACATTATATCTTTCATCACTGTAAGATCTGTTGTCTTGTATGTATAGTGACATTTGCTTCCATTTATTCACTCAATGTCCTATTTTTTTCATTTTGTCTTCAAAGAAGCTTTAGGTTACAGAAAAGTCATGTACAGAATATAGGTCATTCCCATATACCCAATGTCCTCTCCCCTTTCCCCTTTCCCCTATTAATAACATTTTACATGTGGATGGTACATTTGCTACAATTGACATAGAAATATTGAAACGTTGCTACTAACCACAGTCAATGATTTTCATTGTGGACCATATACTTTTATAGATTTTGATGAAGTTTAATATGGTCTGTATCCATCCTTGCAGGAACATGTCGAACAATTCCTTTGTCCCCAAAATGTCCTGTGTTCCATCTATTCTATTACTCCCTCCCTTTTCCCTTGGGACCTACGGTAACCACCAAGATTAATTCATTGAAGGACCATATTCATGGTTACTTACAACAACATTGAGGGCTTAACATACTGGCCTGTTCTACCCCTACTAGGCACTGCCTATGCTCTCAAAAAACTCCTGCCCTTCTATTTGAGATCATAGCAGGACTCCCCAGGATGGGAGCCCAACACCTTCCTGCTCATTATGTGAGTCTCCATCCTCTGATACAACACACTATGACAAGATGAATGTTACACTCTCTAGAAGCCTGCTACAGATATGACCTGTCCTGCATGCCCCCCACATCCACCACCTTAAACCAGTAACCCACCCTTTTGATATTTGCCAGAAGAATATTCCCAGCATACCCGCAAATCCCCAGAGTTTACCTGCTCCGTCCCCCAACCCTCACCCCATCCCAGGGACAGTCTAATCCACCCTCCCCACCCTACCAGGATAGATCTTAATCCTTCTACTGGAGTCCCTTATAAGTGGGATAATACTGAAAGTGAAAAGAGAAAGCAAAATCACTGAAACCCAGAAAAGAGGTGAGAGACTAGCAGATGCCATCATGTTTCTTGCCATGTGGCAGAGGAGTCAAGGATTGCCAGCAGCCAGTCTTTGGGAAGAAAGCATCACCTTGATGATGCCTTACTTTGTACATTTTTCCAGACTCTAAATTTAAGTGAATAAATTCCCCTTTTGTAAGCCAAACCATTTCATGGTATTGATTCAAGCAGCCTAGGAAACTAAAACAGACATTGAAATAAAGCTTAATCTATATAATCCATTTTTTTCCCACATGTCCTAACAATGTTCTTTTGAGCCTTCTCACTTTCCTTATTAGATCATGTATTGTCTTTAATTGTCATTGTCTCTTTATTTGCTCTTTTTGAAAAAATTATCTTTCTCATCTCAACCACTCCCAAGTATATTATTCAGTGGGATTAATCACATTCGCTAGGTTGTGGTAGCCTCACCACCTTCCATTACTAAAACTTTCCCATTTCCCCAAACAGAAACCCTATGCCCATTTGTGCATTAACTCCCAATTCCATTGACCCCTGGCTACCTATTCTCTGAATTCTGTCTCCATTAGCTTGCATATTCTCTGATATTTTTGTTGTAGGTACCACAGGTCTTAAATTTAACATCCTAAATCTGTAACAATCTTGTTTGTTTATACTAACTTAACTTCAATAGTATACACAAACTATGTTCCTATACCTCTTTGTCCTCCCACTTTTATGTAGTCCTTGTCCCTATGTAATTACATGTTTATATATTTTGAGTCCAGAACTACTGGTTGATCATGACATTTTTATATATTTGCCTTTTAGAACCTGTAGTAGAAAGTAGATTAAAAAACTAAAAGCACAACAGTACTGGTATTTATATTTACCCCTATCATTACCCTTACTGGAGAGCTTTATTTCTTCATTCTCTATTTTCTATTGTCCTTTCTTTTAAACTTGCAGAACTCTCTTTAGCACCTCATATAGGGCTGGTTTAGTGATGACAAACATCCTTAATTTTGTTTATTTGGAACTGTCTTAATCTCTCTCTCATTTTTGAAAGACTTGCCAGATATAGAATTCTTAGTTGGCAGTTTTTTGCTTTCAGCACTTTAAACATGTCATTCCACTGCCTTCTTGCCTCCATGGTTTTCGATGAGAAATCAGCACTCTATCGTACTGAGTCCCCCTTGTAGGTGACATGCTGCTTCTCTCTTGTAGTTTTCAGAATTCTCTCTTTATCGTTGGTATTCAGCAGTTTGATTATAATATGCCTTGGCTAAGTCTATTGGTGTTTATCCTGCTTGGCATTCATTGATCATCCTGGGTGTGTATATTCATGTCTTTCATTAACTTTGGGAAGTTTTCAACCATTATTTCTGAATATTCTCTCTGTCCTTTTCTCCCTTTCATCTCCTTCTGTGACTCCCATAATGCATATATTAGTATGCTTGATGGTGTACCACAGATTCCTCAGGCTCTGTTCTGTCTTTGTTTTTTATCATTCTTTCTTTCTGCTCCTCAGACTAGATGATGTCAATTGTCTTATCTTCAGGTTCACTTATTCTGTCTTCTGCAAGCTCCAGTCTGCTGTGAACACCTCAAGGGAATATTTAATTTCTGTTACTGTGGTCTTCAGTTCTGCTTAGTTCCTTTTCATAATTTCCATATATCTATTGACAATCTCTGTGTTCATCTAGCATTTTCCTGGTTTCCTTTAATTCTTTGTCCATGTTTTCCTTTAGCCCTTTGAGCATATTTAGGAATATTTTTTTAAAAGTCTTTGCTATGTCTTAGGACTGATTCTCCTCATTGATGGTTTCTAATACTTAAACTTTCTCCTTTGCCTGGGCCATTGCTTCCTAGTTCTTTGTATGTTTTGTAGTCTTTCATTGAAACCTGAACATTTTGATATTTTAATATCTTATCACTGGAAATTAGATTCTGAGGTGTCATTATGTTAAAAATTTTTGTAACAAAAAGTAGGGGTCAAATTGGCATGAGAGCCTACTCTGGATCAAATAAATCAGGATGTCTTGGTGATAAGGTCTAAGATACAGTGTTTTAAAAAAATGTCTCCAGATAATTTTTTTAAAAATGTAACAAGACCATTTTATTGTGCTACTGGATTTTGTTGGATGGGAATTCAGACTGAGCAAAGGGCGGTGGGGTGGGGTGTTTGTCTCTGTTCCATGATATCTGGGGTGTCTTGATGCCTGGGGGCTGGGATCATCTGTATGTATCTTCACAAACATATCTTTCAGTTGAGCCTGACTGTTGGCTATAACACTGTTGGGCTGTCAGCTAGAACACCTCTGTGGGGCCACTCCATGTGGTCTCTCTACTGGTCTCCAGGAGACTTTAATGTGAAGTCAGCATTTACATAAACTTCACAATCATATGAACAATCTTAGGCACTTATTAAAATTCAGATTCTTTGGCCCTTTTTCTGGGTCTGGAGTGGAACTCATTAATATTTAAAAGCAACCCAAGTGATTCTAATGGAAAGGCAAGTTTGGAAAGCACTGACCTGTGGCATTCTCCTGAGCTGTTCTTTTAAGGCTGCAGGTCTGTCCAGGCACTATGTATCAGGCACCATAGAAAAGCAGAAACATCATATTCTATTTCCCTACTTCTGAAACTTTGCCCCAGCCTTTGATTTCTACATTTTTTTGCTACCTACAAGTTTTTCTTTCCCTTGGCTGGAATTATGGTTCTCCCATGGATATATGGTTTTTGTGCCTTAGTTGAAACACCCATATTATTCAGCTAAGTCCTTGGAACATCTTACCTCAAGACATGATTATCCAGATCTAGAAATTCAGTAATTTTGAGATGGAGTGGGAGAGAAAAAATGAGGTTAGGTCATATTAGTTCTTGAATGTCAGGTCAAGGAGCTTGGCCTTAAATCGATATGCAATAGTAATCCATAGAGAGTTTCTTGATTATGAGTGCAAAAGGATTGTGGATGTGCATTAAGAAAGCTAATCAGGAGCAATGAAATTCTAGAGGCAGAGAGAACAGGTTAAGGTCCAGGAGAAAAGTTATGGGGGCATTTATTAAGATGGCAGCAAACTCAATGGAAAGAAGATGGAACTGGGACATATTATTTTCAAATCCCTTACAGTCCATCATCTCATTCTTTGGCATCACTCTTGGCTTATCCAATAGAATAAGCATGTCATCTTTTAAGAAGGAAGGAAATGAAACACCACTGACTTTCAAGCAATACTCTGAATTGGTTCTAGGCTAGTTTTAATATATTTGAGGTGATTGAATGAAGTCATACACTCCTGATTGTCTTATTCACCTCTTGACCTAGAAGACTAATACTAAGATCAGCTTTGGATCTGTGGACCTTTACCTCAGTAACATGATTCTCTAGCCAACTGAGCCTCCTAACATACTCTAACACCAGGGAAGACTTTCTACAACCAAATCAGAACCCAGGAAATGGATTGTTTTCTGAGGAATTTCCTACTGTATCTGTTAATTGATTACTCAGATATACTGGTGGTTTTGTGTTTGTGTGCTTTTTGTTGTTGCTTTTTTTTTCATTTGGTAAAGTTCTGCCTAAACTTAATAAAGGTAGAGTTCTACTAGTTATTTAGGAATAAGGAGTAACTTCTAGATGAATCCAGGACATGTTGGTAAATTAGAGCTCATAGGCATCTGGCCCAATGCCTATACGTTGTAACAAAGTTTTACTGAAACACAGCCATGCTCATTCTTACATATTGGTTATGGCTTCTTTCCAACTACAATGGCAGGGTTGGGTAGTTGCAGCAGAGACTGCATGAACTGCAAAGCTGAAATATTGCCTATCTTGTTCTTTATAGAAAAGTGTACGGACCCCTGATCTAGGAGAATGATTTCCTCAACTGGTGGTGTGGTGTTTTGCACATTCATGATGTTGGTGGAAAGACAATTGAGAGGAATGAAAACTTTTTAAACTAGATTTTCTTTTAAATTAGGAAAGTCCAGTTGGGAGAAACAATGTTAAATTCCTTTGTGTGTATGCATGTGTGTTCTTGGAAGTTTTAATTTTTTAAAAGTACTGTGATAGATTTATATTTGGCAGATCTATAATCAGGCTTCACTTGTGATTTGTGCTATAATGAGCTTTGGAGTTAGACTGCCTGTGTTCACATTTCAGTGCCTCTACTTACTCCTTGTACAACCTTGGGCAAGTCATTTGAATTTCTGTGCTTCTGCTTTCCATATAGTAATAGATCCTGTTGTATAGGGCTGTTGGGAGGATTAAATTAGTTAATGCATGCAATGACTAGGACAGTAGCTGGCATGTAGTCAACGTTCAGTAAACTTTAGCTCTTATATTATTGAATAGGTATCGGGTCCCAGGGCGGGAGCTGGGTGGCCTGGCTCTCCAGCCTTGGGACGTTGTCACCGCACCCCCACCCTCCTGTATGTCCTGTCCTAGGCAGTGTCGGCTGTGAGCCCCAGGGACGGCTGCTTTTCCGGTGTGGGCTTGTGCACACCTTGGGGCCATTCAGTAGGTGCTCTGGTTCCCACGAGGATGACCCTGGAACCGTGGTTACCTATGACCTCCTCCCAAGCCAGTACCAGGCCCTGGGAAGAGCCAGGTGGGGGCAGGGTGCTGTCCCATTAATTTTGATTGTTGTTTGATATACTTGGTTACATGTTTCTTCCACCAGGTATGGCTTGTGCGTGAGGCTTTACAGTGGCTTTACCCCGCAGTGGACTCAGTCCCACAGGAGAGTCAGGGCCGCGGGGCTCAGCTGTGTGTAGAATTGTTGAAGACAGGGGGAAAAAAAGTAGCCTATGGCCGCAAACAAAACAAAACAAAACAAAACAAAAAACATTCTTTGATGAGACCACCAGCGTTCTTCTTGTCAATGATGATTTATCCTTTAGTCAAGAGATTTAGTCAAGAATCTGTTGTCCTTTTCAGGACCCCCCAAAGTGTTCTTCCAGTGGTTCTCAAAACATGGCACTGCAAAATCAACACCACCTGGGAATATATCAGAAATGTAAATTCTCAGGTCCCACCCAAGTACAGAATCAGAGACTCTAGAGATAGAGACCAACCAGTAGTGGGCTGGTAAAGGTTTTACAACCAGCTCCCCAGGGGGTGGGTGCCCTAATGTTTGTTGATTTCTGCGATTTAAATTCTCCCACCATGACTGATTTCAAGCTACCAGTGTCACTGCATGTGGAATTGGGAAACGAGGTGCACAGCCAGCTTTCCTGAGCTGGTAGGAGCCTGGCCCGGAACCCTATTGGTCCAACAAGCTGCACTTTTACAAGCTCCCCAGATGATTCTGATGCAGGCTCAAGGTTGACAACCACCACTCCAACGGAACCCCAAAGAGTTGACTCATCTAGAGGCCTGGGGAGGAAGGCTGGCAGAGAGCCTGGGCTTGGGCAGCAGAAGGCCTGGGTTCAAATCCCGGCCTTAGGCAGAGGCTGGGCACCGCACCTGGGCTGTTGTGATTACCCTCGCTGCACTGCTGCTACTTCCCCCCCTGCCCCCCGCACCTGCTCAAGCACGTGGGCGGCTCGGAGGAGTTTTCCTGCTCCCTAAGGCTCCTGGTAAGCCAGGACATTCCCTGCTGCACTTTGCAGGTAGTTCAGTGTACTTTCTCGAGGGCGTTGTCATATCACATGTTGTGCCTCACAGCCACGTTTTGATGCAGACCATGGTTTTATTACCCTATTTTACGTAACAATGATAAAAAGAGCCAATATTGGCATGGAGATTTACAAGGCACATGCCCCTGCCATGGGTTTGGCTTTCCTTCCCTAAAGCCTTGTAATAACAAGGCGGCTTGCTTTCTCCAGGAGGCCCCGGGAACCCAACCCAGGGCCTCCCATGTGGTAAACCAGAGCCCTACCAATTGAGCCACAGCTGGTTCCCAAGTTTCATTTAATTTGAATGAATTTTAATTTGTCTAAATAGCTCTTTGTGGCCAGTAGCTACCGTGTTAGACAGTACAGAAACTCTTAAGCCATGATAGCTCCACTCACCTTTGCCAGTGATTGGTTTAGATGTTGGCATATGGCCAATTCTGGCCAGTAGCTCCAATGGAAAGTCAGCTGGGGTATCTGGGAAAGACTTATCTCCTTGCTAAAGCTGAGAAGCAGGACAGAAGCCTTGGGTCATTCTTGTCCTCTGCCCTGACCCCCTCCCACACTTTCTTTCCTGCCCTGCATGTTGTCATATGCAGTGTGAAGCTTGGTGCTTTGGGAACCATTTTATGACAAGGAGGGGATGGTAGTAATAAATAAAAAGTGATAAGCTCTAACATGTATATAGTGCTGGTTATATGCCAGGATCTGGCTAATCAGCTTACATATACTGACTAATGCAAGGCTACCAACAAACCAGTGGGAGAGCCACTATTATTACCTCCAATTTACAAAGGGGGAAACTGAGGCTCCATTAGGTAATTTACCTGAAGCCACACAACCAAGAAGTGGCAGAGTTGAGATTTGTACCCAGGAAAACTGATTGCAGAAGCCGTGTGCCTTGTCCCTGCATCATATGATTTTCTAGAATAAAAAGAACTGCAGAGACGCTGCATAACCCTGGAACCCCCAATCTCCAGGCTTCTTGTTAGGTTAGACTAATAAATGTCCTTACGTTCACAGCCGCTTTAGGCTGGGCTTCCTGTGACTCGTAGCCTCCAGACACCCTCACTGTGCTAGTAGTCTGCTTGTCTCTTTCATCCGGATTACCCCACTGTGGTCGGCCCCTGAATCACTGCTCTGTCAAGGGCTGATTCACTGCTTCCACCCACCCACCCTCCCCGTCGTGGATTAGGAAACCCTCAGAAGGTCAGAGCTAGAACAGTCCATCCAAGGCACGGGAGGGCTGATGATGAAATACCAGGCCTGTGACGCCTATCGGGCAATTCCATCAGTGCCTCACCCAGAACTTGTAGCAAAGGTAAACCGTCGTCATCTGCTCGTTTTCTCTGATTATGAAAAACGAAATTTATCCAAAGGTACTGAGGGAATGAGAAGCTCAAAGATGTAGGTTAAAAAACCTATACGGGGCTGCAGTGATATTCTTCACATTTCAGTTCCTGTAATCATTACCTGATCACGTAGTCAGCTCTGGGTTTCCCCAGCACCCAAACCTTCTTTTGTGACTAAGAATTCGGGCAGACTTGAAGTTGTATTTCACTGATAAGAAAGGTATTTGTCTTTCCAGGCTTATGAAAATTTGGAAATATGTGAATGTTCAATACAATCAGTCACACGTAAACATGGGCTTAAGAACTTTTGGTCTGTGATTGCACATGAGACAGACATGGAGCTGGGGACAGAACAAGAAATCCCCATCAACCCCATAGCCACCCTTTTTCCTTCCTGGCTGCTGGGAGTCCTCACTCTCTTTCCCCCTTCCCCCTTGCCCTCCTTTCTCTCTGACTCTGGTACTTCCTTCTTACTACATCCTAGGGTTAAGTAGGGCCAAATCTGCAAGGGCAGGGTGAATGAGGTCATACAAAGAGGGGGCAAACAAATCTAAGTGGTAGAGAGCCCCTGGGCCCATCCCTCACCAGTCTCCGCTTATCCCTTCACTTGTTCAGCAAAGAATTCTGAGCTCCTACTACATTACTAAGCGCTAGAGATACAATGATGGAGCTTTGTATCTCCATCACTGGATGGGGCTTTATTTCTTCATCTTATTTCAGTATTCAGTGTATCCAAAGACCCAAAATTATCTTTACTTCAAACCTATGAGATAAGCCAGTCTATTATCATCCCATTTCACGTGTGAGAACTTGAAGACTGAGGTCAAATGGGAGGTGGGGTGGTGACAGACCCAAGCCTCCAAATCCACCTTCTGATTCTTTTTTTTCCCCTCCAACCCCTTACACAGTGTCTGGGTTGCTCTGAAGCAGCCCCAGAGAGTTTTCTCTCACTATGAGCCTCTCATGGTAAGAAAAGGAAGAGCCACTGGCAGCTGCCTACATGATCCTGCTGGTTAGTTTTTGAAATGTTTTGTTGAGATCAAAGGAAATATTTTGTTGAACTCAGCTATTTGTCCTTGATCTGCTAGAAACCTTAATTTAATTAGCAATATAAACTTTGTGAAGATTTCTCTTTCCCAACTTGGTTGGACTTACACCATTTCTTTTATTTCTAAGTGACTTGCAACAAATAAGGGGGAAAATATTTAAAATATTTTAGATAAGATGTGGACTACACAACAATTCGATCTCATGAATGTTTTCCAGAGGTACAGATCCACATTTGTATACATTTTATGCTCCAATGAGTAATAAGTTATAGTGGGAAATAATTTGGACTAAAGTATTTAGTTGTGTTCCAGAAAGGCAAACTTCCTAGATTCTTGATATTTGGAATCATAGCATTTTAGGAAGGAGGGTGTTAACATGTGCTGCCATAGTCCACAAGGCAGGAGCTTTATATGTGTTTAAAGAATTCAATCCTTATCAGAACCCCGTGACATGGGTGTTCCTCTATCTAGTTTGTGGAAGAAACCAAGTGACTTGCTCCTGGTTCACAGAGCTCAGGAGCCTGGAGCTAAGCTTTGTATCCACACCTGGCAGATGCTGGGCCCTACTCTGTGCTAATTATTCACTGTGCTGTTAGACCTGCCTTTAGGCCTTTGAACAGGGGTTCTTCACAAGGGGTCCGTGAGCTTGAACTGAATTAAAAAAACAAACAAACACGCACTATTCTTGTGGGGACGTGTTGGTGCGGGTGTGATATATTTAGTAAATAATACACAGTATAGTGTGGACTTAGTAAGGGGTCTGTGGTTCTCACCTGACTGGCAAAGGGGTCCATGGAACAGAAAAGGTTAAGAACCCCTGCCTTAGAAACCATCTGGTCTACTTCCTCCCCTTACTTCAGAGCTGAAGAAAATGAGGTCCTGAAACTTCAAGCACCTGCCCACGCTCGACAGAGGGAGACAAAATCCAAGCCACTAACTCCCTGGAGGCCGTCTTTACTCTTGCACGTTTGCAAATAGATGGTCGAGAATGGGAAAGGTTGTCCCAGTTGGGTGCTGTCCTGGTTTGCCAGGGCTGCTGTAGCATCGTAGCACAGACTGGTTAGCCTACACAACAGGAATTTATTGTCTCATGGTTCTGGGGCCAGAAGTCTGAAGTCAGAAGACAGCGAGGCCACGTTTCCTCTGAAGTCTGCAGTGTTCTGGTGGTGGCTTGCCGGCAGTCCATACCTCATTACACAGCAGTCTGTCTGTCTGTCTCTATCCCTGTCCAAATTTCCTCTCCTTGTAATGATGCCAGGCGTATTGGATTAGGGCACATTTCCACTAACAGCAGCTTCAAGCATCCGATTTCCAATTAAGTCCATGTTCACAGCACCAGAGGTTAGGACTTGAGCATGTCTTTGTGGGGGACACAATTGCATCCATTATAGATGCAGTCCACCTCTGGGGCCCTTGAGAAAACGCTTCCATTCCAGGATGCTGGGCTTGCCTGTGCGTGCCGGGTGAGGACGCTGCCGTTGGGGCTGGGGCTGGGGAGTGGGGCCTGCTGGGCATCCAGGCCCCAGAGACTGGCTCGCCTCATTGCCATTTGCGTATGCCCAGTGGGTATGTGTGCGTGAGCGTGGAGTGCCCTCTGCTATGTGTGAGCGCATTCGTTTTAGAGAAATACCCGCCTTATTCCAGGGAGAATCCCATGTGGAAGTGCAGAGACTACCGGCAAAGGTTTTAGGCCCTGATCTACTTCATGTCAGACCTGTTTGTTTTCGTGTAGATGTGGTCAGACATTTGAGTTCACCAATTCCCACAATGCATGGCTTCAAATGGCTTTGGTGATAATTAACATGGCTAGATCTTGAGTTAAAATTGGCACCAACTGCTCAAATCTTTTTCCTTTCACTTTCACCTGCTAAAAGAAAATAGAAGGCTGTTAACTGGCTTTTCCTCATTCGGGTCATGTTAAAGATAAAAAAGAAAAAGAAAGAAAGTCAGAAATAAAGGAACACACATGTTACCTTTGAGAAGCTCTCAACAGACAGGCCGAGGTCTCATCCTAATTCAAAAAGAGTGGCCAGTGCTGGCTCCTTCTAGAATTGTCTCTGTTGACTCATGCTAAAATGGCCTCCCAGGAACCCTTTCGCTTTTAACTCTCTGAAATGTATACTTCCATTACTTTTCAGAATCAAATGTTTCTTGAATCGCCGTCTTCCCCCTCCTTTCCACCTTGCCTGCCACCACTAGCATTTCTTTAGCTGGGAAATTTTTAAAGCTTCTTACTGGAATTTGCTACATGTGGTTAAAATCCCCAAGAAGTAAAATGTGAGCTTGGCATAAACAGTTTTGTTCTAAGTCACATTCTGAATACTGAGTTAAACTGAAATAAATTCCATTTCAAGGAGGCTCCTGGTAGAAGCTACTAATTCGTATAATGAAATAATTTCCCTGAAATCTAATGGAAATTCAGGATCTAGGGATAGTTTTGCAAAACAGATTGTGTATTATTTGTACTGAGAAACACTTCAATCTGGGTTCTAGTATAAGAGGAAACAAGGAGGGATTGAGGAACATGTTCCAAATTTTAATGTATATTTTTTGTTTGTTTAGGAACATCATCTACAGAATCTCGTGACTAAATGAGGTGATCATTGTTGGAGCTGGGTGATGGGTACATAGGACATCATTATTCTATCCTCCAGTGTGTTTGAATCTTCTCATAATTATAAAAAAAAAAACAGTGGCCAAGAGAAATTATTATGATTCTAGTATTGGGCTGTTCTCAGCTAGGAAGAATCACTGAGGAGAATAAAACAGAAGGAGGAGTTACATGTATTTCAAATTTATTTTCCAAGGAGGTTTTTTTTTTTTTAAGTATTTTACTGGAACCTTAAACATGATGCACTCAAATACTGTTTCAACATGATCTGGCCTGGCAGGGGTCAGAGATGGCACGAGTACAAGGCTGTTGGAAAAAAGCCTGTGTTGTGCAGAAAGGGGTTGGGTGAAGATAGTTTCCAAACAGAAATATGGTTTGAAGATTAGACAAATGGACTGGACACCAGTGATCCTGAGCCTTTCGTCTCCTGGCTGCCATGTATTTGCCAGAATATACTGTTTCGTTTTAAGTTCTCACTAACTGTAATTGCTAAAAGCCTTGCTCTTTTGGGTAATTCCCTGTCTCACCCCTTCCAAACAGGAAGAGTGAACAGCCATGCTTAGAGCAAATTGTTCTCTGTTTCAGATTTTCCAGTGGAAAAGAGGAATGTATTTTAGGCAGATTATTTTACCTCCCCTTCGCCACGCCAGGGAAAGCTTCCTAGACTGGCTAATTCCCCGTTGACGAGGATTGGCAACTCCCAGCCATCAGCAGGGCAAAGCAGAAGTCCTTCCTCTGCCAACTTATCTGTAGCCCAAAAGATTCCCATCCTTATTGGGACAGTGACCAGTTGGCCACAAGCAGAGCGTGCCGGTCCTCTGGCAGCTCAGAAGACAGGGGACCAACCGGGTGCTCCTGGGGCCCCTGGAGGCTGGCGAGCCCATTCTGCCTGTTATCCTGTCATCACCAGAGACCACCCAAGTTCCGGCATTCCTGGTAATCTGTCTCCTTCGCATACTCTTGTAGCCTTGCTCTTCTGGGGGTCTTTCCCACCGACTCCTCTTTTGTGCCCATGCTGACCCTTTCCACTGGGCCTTCTAGCATCCTTGTTCCTTGGCAAATGATCCTTTCTGTGTCCTCAGAGTCTCTGAAGAATGCTAACCCTAACTGGAAAATAGTGCTCTTCAAATTATCCTTGTTTTCCACATTTCATCTACTAGGTTGGGAGCTCAGCCTTTCACCGGCATTCCATGACCACTTGAAATCCTTTACTCGTCCTTCATTTGGAAGCTATCCCCCTTCTGTTGAGTTCTTGACATTCTGAGGTTCCTCTTCTCTTCCTTTCCTCCTTGCTGTGCCCGGTTTGACTTTCTGGTGATTGCTCCCTCCCACCTCTCCAATTCAAACAAGGCACGAATGGAATGTGTGTTTGTATGTGTGCATGTGTGTGTACATAGTATTAAGTTGTGTGGTTGCAATATCTCATGTGACTTGGGTTCTAATTTTAGCTTTGTACTCACTAGTTTGTGTGACTTTGGCCTTTTAGACTTAATTCTTCTATAAAATGCTGAAAATTATAGTCCTATAGAATAGATTAAATCAGAAGATCCCTGTAAAGTGATTAGCACATTTCTGGCATAACTCAGTAGATGTTAACTATTATTATATTTGGCCTGCTCACTTTCCTTGCAAAATCCCACTGTCATCTTGGGAGACTTCAATCCACACAACTCCTACTTCCCTGCCTTTCCTAACTCTGGGGACTTGCTCCAGCACTGCAATCCCAGCCCACTTTCTTACAACAGCCTCCTGGTCTACAATTTTTCCAGTCCATCTTCTTCCTGGTAAGTGTTTCTTCCTTTCTTAGCCATTATTTCAACCCCTTCCCTTAGAATTCTAGATGCTTTTCTCCCTTGTCTGTAACACTAGCCTGGAATCTTCAACCCTAGTCAGAGAGTTTACTCTCACTGCAATTAATACGGGTTGTGGTGTGGATGTAATTCATCTTGTATGAATGTCATCTTTATTATGTGGTGACATTTTCATAATTCCTCCATTATAAGGGTGTATATGGGGCTAAATCACCTCCTATTGCCCAGCACAAACCTGACTGCATCTGCAGAATGTGGTTAGCTACCACACATCTGGAGATTTGGCTTTAGGCCAATAATGGCCTTGAACCCAAGGGTTGAGTTGTCTGGACACTGTGGCTGGGAGGTGAGATGGCACTTTTAACATGACAGTGACTCAGTGTCTGGGAAACAAGGAACCCAGGAAGGGAGGCCCTGGCAAGGTCCTGGGAGGCTGCATCTGTTATCTGAATTGAGTATATTGGCTAGGGTGAGGGCTGGGGCAACACCTGGGAGTGGAGGGATAGCCCAGCCATTTCTGTGCTTCCATCATTTTCTTTGACTGCCCTTTAACTGCTCTTTGGCGTTTTTGGAAATTCTAGTCTGCCTAACCCTGCTGAGACAAAGGAGGGACTTTGTCCTCTCTTAGGCAGGACCTTTAAGATGGCACTCCTTTTTGAGGGACAGAATGGAGGGGACAGAGGGCTTGCTAAGGCAGTCTAAGCAGTGATGACACATTGCTAATGACTTTGCTGTCACAGGCACTGGTGGAGTCAGGAAATTTGGGAAGAAGGTTCAGCTGGGTTTGTG
Organism: Chaetophractus vellerosus; assembly: GCA_004027955.1. Classification (NCBI taxonomy): domain Eukaryota; kingdom Metazoa; phylum Chordata; class Mammalia; order Cingulata; family Chlamyphoridae; genus Chaetophractus; species Chaetophractus vellerosus. Next base: position 14,769 of record PVKH010019526.1, read on the forward strand.
CTTGGTCCTTCCCAGAGTGACCTGCTTTCTCAGAGTGGAATGGGGAGGAAGGGCTAAACCCTTG
>PVKH010019527.1:0-14819 GCA_004027955.1 Chaetophractus vellerosus
ACTTGTAAAAACACCCTTAGCTCCAGGTTCTTGGAGTTATCACTGAGAGCATTCTGCAGTGAGTGACAGGGGACATGTGGAGGAGAATACAAGCATCAGTGTGACAGGTGTCTTGCTCAGAAGCAAAATCTTACAACAAACATTAAAAAGAACAGCAAAAGAAACAATGAACATGGAGAGCCAAAATTTAAAAATATATATATAAACCCAGGGGAACAGAAACTGAGAAGCTACAGCTTTCCTATCATCTCAGCCATACACACTGTCTTTTCCTACCTGATCTACCATCTCGCTGAATGTCCACGTGGTACCACTCCCCATCATTGGCTTTCTTCTGAGTGGCTTTCACTTTGATGGTGCCAGAGCCCATGTCCAGCAGCAAGTACAGGTTGCCATCGAGGAGTTCCACAGCAAAGAAGTCCACCTTTGTATTCTTCTGGCTCCGAGCATCCTTCCTTTCTTGGGGCTTACCATGAGTGAAGAGGATCAGGCCATTGGGCTCCGTGGTGCGGAAGTCAAAGGAGATGGAGCCCATACGTTTGGTGTTCCACTTGGGCAAGCTGATATAAGCCTCTGGGGTCTCAAAGTTGATGGGGTCCAGCGTGGCCACATTCTCACACTTGAATACAACCTCACCATAGATTTTCATCTTGGTGTCCCCAATCCGGGCCAGGCGAGACAGCTCCAGACGGATGTCATTATTCTTATAAACAACCTGTCAAAAGACAAACAAAAGTATCACATGAATCAATCTTGCAAAGAGTTACCATCCATTGATCACTGGTCACCCGAGAAAAAGGTCCAAGAAGAGGCTTCAGGACATAATAGTCTGAAACAATATGAGATATACGGGACGCAGCACTCAAAAAAGCATCCGAGGAGCCTGCTGGGGTACACACAGCCCTGAAGAAGCCCCTCCATCTCCACTGTATTCCTTTTATCTCCCTCTTTCTAGCCAATTCCTTATATTGTCAGAAAGTTATACAATATGAAGCACAAATAAAATTCCATGGATGCAAATACCAAGGTACAATGATATTTACTGAAGTGTCCTTAGCAAGTAAAAGACCAGAAAAAAACCCTCAATGACCATCAATAACAGACTGTCACATCCTTATGAAGGAATGTTATGCAGCTGTTAGAATGAAATAGTGCTCCAGGTTTTGACCTGGATGTTCTCCAAGACATCTTAAGTGGAATCAGAAAGGAATAGCGTCGAGTGTGCATTATGGCATCATTGTGTAGAAGTGAGGTGGGGGGTGTTATATGTATATATGCTCACATATGCATAAAATGTCTTTGGAAGGAAATGCAAGAAACTATAACATGAATGACCTTTGGGAATGAATCTATGGGACTGATATTCAGGAGTGGAATGGAGACTTATTTTTCACAGTACCCTTTTGTATTTTTAGATTTTGTTTTTAACCATATGGAGGAATCACTTTTAAAAATGACTGAGTATTAAGAATTGGTGGGAACAGAAGTCTGTATTTTTTTTGCATATTATATGTATCTATTATATACATATAATGATAGAATAAGATACCCTAAAACATAAAAAATCTATTATGACCTTCTAAATCTGGTACAATCCACACAAAAGAAAGAATTAATGTTGTTTCTCAAAATTAGAATTTCAAAAAGGTTTTGCTGTTATTGGAACTGAAATCTGATGCAGTACCCTGGGACAAATCTTGATCGTTTGATCTCTGGGTGATGTCACATCCATACAATAAGAGAAAACAGAAAACGAAAACATGGAAGGGAAGAGACATTTGAGTACTGGCTATGCCAACCACTTTGCAATGCTCTTTCCATTATCTTACTCAAATTCTAAGTCAGGATCCAAGCTTATATTTGAATCCCATGTGTACTACTTACAAGTTACATGACCTTGGCAAGGTTATTTATCTTCTCTGGGCCTGTTTCCTCCTCTGAAAATGGGAATAATAGGAATAAACTACTTTGTAAGGATTAAATGAGTTAATGCATGTAAAGTACTCAGAAAGGGCATATAGTAAGGGCACAAAACATCTCAGCTATTTTTGAGGTTTTGGTTGTTGCTATTATTGCTGTCGTGATTGTTGTTAATCTCAGTTCATCCCTTCCACAGTTCTGAGAATGTTGTACTATCATCCCCATTTTTGATAGAACAATAAGATTTATGTGTTAAAATAAGTCTTATAATCCACCTCAATGAGAGAAAGTTAATTGGATGGAACATTCCAGTCCATATCATTTAGTCCTTAACACCCAACTATAGAACTGTCTCCCTTCTCTCCCCATCCCCAGGATTGAGTCAAGCAAAGCTATTTGCCTTTTAATAGATCTTGCTAGAGTAATATTTAACTAATGACAAAGCATTGGAAATGCCTCACCTGCTATGTGACCTTGACCTTGGGCCTGACCATTCTCAATAACACTGAAAATAATAATGATACGAACATTTTTACCAGGTACGATACTAAGGACTTAACACTCTTCACTCCATTAGATCTTGACATTAGATCCATTTGAGATACCTAATCACCCCACAACCCATTTTATGGATGCAGAAACAGAAACAGGGAGAAGTTAAGCAACCAGCCCATAGGCATACAGCGGGTATGAGCAGGGCTCATACAAGGCAATTAGACTCTAGAACTCCTGTGCTTTACCACTGCAGACACTCAATGGTGCCCCATTAGCAGAACCTGCAAAGCTCATCCCTAACATTATGTGGAAGTCATGATGTTCAACTTTCCAGGTTCCCAACATTTCGAAGGCTGGATTTCTCATCTTAGCTCAACTGAACTGACCACATGGAAAGACAAACAACTGCAGGATCCTTAGCCAATCACTCAAGTGAGTAAACCAGAAAAGAAACAATAAAAATTATTGGGATAACTTCTCCTTTCTAACCTCCATTATGATGTCTCAGCATGTGAGATGTCTGTGTTATAACAAAACATTGGCTTTACCTGCATCTGGGTTAAAAGACTATGACTAGAGCTCCTTTTAAAAGTCAACTATTAATGTGCAATAATAGCTCATCCAGAAGGAACAGGGTGAGACTTGGCTCCATTAGAACAACAACCAAAAAAAAAAAAATGAAAAGAAAGCTCAGGCATCCCTACAGGAAGCCCCGGGCAGAAGGTAAAGAGGACAAAAGACGTTTTAGTGGTGTGGGCCTTGAGGAAGAACTCTTCTGTAAGAAGGGTACATGGCTGGAATAGGACAGAGGTGAATGACTAGAATGCAGATTTCTGGAGAGATAGGCAAGAGAAGCAGGGCCAGAAAAGGCCAGACAGGGGTAACCCGGCATCTCTCAAAGGTTGGTTGAAGGTGAGCTGTCTATCTACTCCATGACAGGGAAATTATTTCTCTACTTATATGGAGCCTCCACTATGGTGAAAAAGGAGCTGATGATTTCTCACTGACAGTTGGGTAACCTCTCTGAATTCTATTTTATTCATTTGTAAAGCTTGAAATCTTAATACTTGCTCTACAAACCACTTCCCTCTTTTCCCCCAGGGCTATTGTCAAGATAAAAATGGGATGTTATACATGATAGAACACAGAAAACCCTAAATTGGTACACAAACCTAGGAAGAAATAATGATATATCCTTATCTTTACTAGTGTTGGGCTTTGTTTGAAACTGACAGGGGTCTGATCTGAGGTTCTGCTGAGGACCTCCTATAAGAAGAAAGAAAGGAGGACAGGGGTCCTATTCCTGAGTGATAGTCAAGTGAGCAGATCCATTGTTGGCACTCCCTCTGTTATGGGTTGATTTGTGTCCCCCCAAAAGATACTTAATCTGTCCCATGAAGGTGACCCTATTTGGAAATAGGCTCTTTGAAGAAGTGATTAGTTAAGATGAGGCCAAAGTGGATTACGGTAGGTCCTAATACAATATGACTAATGTCCTTATCAGAGGAGGGAAATTTGGACATAGTATACATCGACATAGGGAATGATGGCGGCAGAGACAGTTAAACAGTTAAGTGCTGCAGCTGCAAAACAAGGAACAATGAGGATTGTTGGCAAGCCACCAAAAGCTAGGAGGAGGAAAGAGGGGATTATCCCCTATGAGTTTCAGATGGAGAATGACCTTAAGCTTGGACTTCTAGGCTCTAGAACTGTGGGACAATAAATTTCTGTTGGTTTAATCTATCCAGTTTGGTTCACTTTGTTATGGCAGCTGCAGGAAACTAATACAATTTCCTTCTCATCCATGCCACTACAGCTTCAAATACAGTCACCTTCCCCACCCTGGACAGGACCATAGCCATGTCCATGGCCAGTGTACCGGGACCTTGAGCATGGAGACAGGAAACCCTGCTGGAACGCCTTATAAGGCATATCTGGTCTAGTGCTCTCCATAAAAACACACTCTCAGGAACCAGCTGTGGCTCAATTGGTAGTGCCCTGGTTTACCACATGGAGGCCCCGGGTTTGATTACCAGGGCCTCCTTGAGAAGGCAAGCCGCCGCGAGCAGGCAAGCCGCTGCGGGCAGGGCAGGCCGCCACGGGCAGGGCAGGCCGCTGCAAGCAGGCAAGCCGCCATGCGGTGAGCTGACTCGGTGGGATGCCGCAGCAGGGGGAGACAAGCAGACACAGTAGAATGCAAAAAGCAATGAACACAGCAAGAGCAAGCAGCAAGGGGGGGATATATAAATAAATTTTTAAAAAAACACATTCTCAATGAAATGAATGCCATTGGCTGCCCAAGTGAACCAGGAAGATATGTGCCATCAAAGGACAGAAAGTAGGCTTGGCTGATAAGTCACCCCAATGAAGAGCAATTAAAGACAAAGTAGAAAATGTTCCTAGTGGGGAAAGACGTCACGCAGCCTGGGATGCAAAGAAGCTATCATAAAGAGTGACAAGCTGGCCCTTCTACGTACCCATGGACTACTGGAAAGACTGCTGTTTGGACTTGCTTCTCACGCTTAGGAGGACAGACAGTTAAACAGTTAAGGGCAGAGTACCAGAGTTAAGACAAAGTCTTCCAGAACAAACACACTTGCATTCTCCCATAATCCATGATACAAGCAGAGACACAGAGGAACAATACAAGGAGCAAGGCAAGCTGTGAGAGCAAGAACTATAATTTTAAAAGTCACCTCCAATTGAAAGCCTACTTATTTACTAGGCAGTTTAAAGGCTTTATTTTATGTCATCCAAACAAGCAAGTGAAATAGGTAGCATTAGCCCTGCTTTACCAATGTAGACACTTTCAATGAGACTTGAGGGGGTAGGTGTTTACCCAAGAGCACATGGCCAGTTAAGGAGTAATCAGAACTTGAACCTAGATCTCTCAGACTGCACTGGGGAAAGCAGCTACGCTTCTAGAATGGTGGTTTCCAGGCTTTCCAGTAGCCCATGCCTGCCACAAAGCAGAAACTGTTTACTGAGAAATCACACCCAGTGCCATCCTGGCATGCCAAATTCCCCTAAGCTGGTGCTGACTTATGACCCCTCTTTAATGGGTCCCTACTATTCTCCACTCAGGGGTCTCCTCAAAGACCTCTGTATACACGCCAGTGTTAGTGTTTCTGCATCTCTGCTCACACTCTTTAAATGGTGACCCTTCACCAGGGTCTACATCCAAACCCACTCCAGACCCTTACTGGATACTCTGTTCTCAGCTGATCACTGCCATTTGATCACATAAAATTGCTTATACTGCCTGAAAGAGATGAAGATGACTGCCCTGTTGCTCAAACCACTTGCCCAACTGGGAGAAAAAGAGGCAAGTCAAGTCCTGCCAGCACATGATGCACTTTTTACAGTGAATTCTTGCACGGTCCTTGAGTTATATGGTAGGATCATGAAAAAGAATCTAAAGGTGAGAGATAGTCCCAGCTCACAAAAGTATTTTTTTTATCCTTCTGCCTTCTTACCGCAGGCCACCCTGTTCTCAACCTCCTGAGCATTTATTTTCCTTCGTTTTGTTGTAAATACCACATCCCTGTGTGCCCCAGCAAGGGATCGAGGAGGAGAGTGTGGGCATGTGCCTCCTGGCACTCTCTCTCCAGTCAAGGAATAGGAGGGTTACCACCTAGACTTTCTTTTTCCTTGTTTTTAAAGCATCTAAAATCTCTGTAGATCTAAATACAAGATGATTATAATAGTTTGGCAGTTTTATGTAATTATGAATTCCAAAAATATAAATATAAATTGGATCATGCTTCTACCCCAAATAAATACCCTTTATAAAGACCAACCAATTATTGGTAAATTTGCAAAAGCACCCCTTTGGCTGACTAATACAATGATTTCAATAAAACAACCAGGGCAGCTTTAAAAACCATTTATTTATATGGCCATGACCTGAGAGTGGAATCCTATTGCTCTGATTCGGGCCAGAGGAGGATGTCTGAAGTTAGGGATGCTGAGGTGTCTAGGCTGGACAGAACAGGACAGTGGAGAAGCCGGCAGCAGGGTACCTTGAGTGTGGAAGCAGCATTGACTACAGATCCCGGTAATGTCTTTCAACTTTACACCTATTCATGGAGCAGTTTAACAAGCTCAACAAGCAAAAGACAAAGATGTATTTATACACCCCTAAACTTAATCCTCTGACAATGGAATAAGCATTTTCTCCTCAGCTTCCAGGTTGTTGCAGCTTCTAGATAAAACTTTTGGGCTATTCTTATTATCACTTAGCACTCCTATTCAGGGTGAGAAAGTGAGTAAGATGCCTAGTGAGAGGTGGGTGCTTTTGGGATTTCCATAGAATCACATATCTTACTGTCTCTCTACTTCCCATTCCATCCACAGGCTAACTGATGACTTAGGTCTGTCTGCTTATGACTTCTCCCTCCTCCAAACTGTCTGCTCCACTCACCTGGCACTTAAGACACCCAACCCTGTTATCTTTGAATGACACAGGTCTTGTCTTTCCAAAAGATCTCAAATATCTTATTAGCAAAATGATGCGCTACACCTTTTAAAAACTGAAATCACACTAAGCTGTATAGATGCTCAATATATGCTCAACTCTTAATTAAATTGGATGTTGGACTCAACTGACATTATAGGGCAGTTGTAAAGAACTGGACTTTGGGGTCCCACCAAGCAAGGTTTGAGTCCTGTTCTACTGCTTATCAGCTGTGTGACTTTGAGCACATACTCAACTTGTTTCAGCCTCAAGTACTTCTAATGTAAAATGAAGATAATTCTCACTTCATAGGGTTGTAAGAAATAAATAAGGTAATATTATCATATATAAAAAGTACAGTTCACAGTCCCTGTCCCTTCATAAGCACTCAATAGATGGTATGATATTTATTACTATTAATTTTGTTATTTTCTGTGAAAAGCCAGAACTAAGGAAACAGTTAATATATTGTGGCATGAAGTGATTAGAAGGAAAGATCCTCTCTGAGCATAAGTTCTAGGCTAATTGTCAGCTCATGAGGCAGGACTGTAACTAATGACAGACCCTGGTTTTAACAAACTCTGAAACAAATATTTAAAAGGTATAAAAATATAGATATAAACATAAATATGTCTACCTAATACACACTCCCCACACACATACACATACCATAATCTTGCCCAGATTTAGGATTCATTATCGTTAACATCACTTGCTACTGAACTCCAACAATGAAGTCCAAGCACAAATGTGGCAGCAGATGGTCCTCTTAGCTTCCAAAGTCAGGAGAACCTAAATATTTGGCATGGCCAGAGACACATCTGCATTTATGGTCTTGCCAACAGGGGTCAGTAAACTAGAGATGCTGAGATGCAGCTGACACCCAACCTGGGGCTCACAGTCCCAACTGCTCCACATCATGGATACCACAATTTCCATGCTTTATATTTTGTTAACAGTGGCCAGAGTCTGCCAAAGATAAAACCTAAGCACCAAAAATAGAAAATGGAAACTGAGTCTCAGACTTGTGAGACAGGAGCCAGAAAATATCTAAGTTCTAGGGCTCAAAACAAAGGTCAAAAAGGAGACTCCAGATAAAGGTGAAACAAGTAGTAGAATGTTGGCAATCAATTCAATTTTTTAAAATGCTGCATGATCCAAGAAAGCATATCTGTAAGCTGGATCTCACTAGAGGTCACCAGTGTTAAACAAGTCTTCAGATTCTGCCTCATTTTGAACAGAGACATCTAGTCATCCAGGCTTGCAGGCAGGCCAGCCAGGAAGAGAGAGAGAAAGAGAGAGAGAGAGAGAGAGAGAGAGAGAGAGAGAGAGAGAGCGCGCGCACGAGAGAGCGCACACGCGCTTTGGGTCAACCAATTACTCTGCCCTCATGAATCAAAGGGCCACAAGTGCAAGCCCAAGAGGCTCTGCCAATAATCCAAGTTATTACCAATGGCTTAGGCTTAAACATTTGTTTGCCTGATAGCTTCTTTGACTAAAGAAAGTGAAGAGAGAGAATCATGCCCAGTTACAAAACACTAAAACCTTGAGAAGTATTTCTAATGCTTGGCATGATCACAGTGAGGGTCTCAATTTTATTCTTCTCAAGAAAATTCTTTTGACTTACTTAGCTGACAGGTTGTCATATATTCATGTATCCCTTTAAAAGAAGAAGAAAGAGAAGGAAAAGGAGAAGGAGAAGGAGAAGAAGAAAACAATATTTCAGCCAATCAACATTCTGGGGATTTAGGCTACTGTGAAGTCTCAGTCTCAGTCCATCACAAGGGATCAGAGTTGTTGATTCAGGTTTTATCATCCTCACAGAGTCTACTAAGCCTCTGCTAAATTAATGAAGCAAGAACCCAGGTACAGAAATAGGAAATGAACTTGTATATATGGGTCATGGTGTTCCAAGAGTCTTTGTCAATGGGTAGCAAAAAAAAAAGTTTCTAGTTGTTAGCTGATATTTTCAGCCATACCTGGATAGAAAACTCCTCCACTGTTTACTGCCACATTGGCAAATATGTGCTTCTACCCTACCCCCTTTCTGTCACATGGGAATCATTAATTGATAGCATCCTGTTCTACTCCCTTTCCAACTGGACTCAGATGGAGCCTTAGAACTCTTCTCAAGGCTGTGCTCCAGGAAGTTATCACCCATCACTGAAATTAAGAACCTAAGGTGAATCTATTCAGGTGAATCTATTCTTCACCTTTGTTATCCTCTAACACAAAAGCCAATTTAATATAAATTGACTAACCATATTAGAATATTAGAAAATAAATAACCCACATAAATGCATTAAGTAACCACTGTACCTTTAGCTTTATACCATGGAGGATTCAAAGGAGCATGACACATAATCCCTGCCACCAACATGCTTGGAAAATGTTGGAGGATGCTTAAAGGGAGGATTTCTTTTTATCTGAATTGGAGTGAGATACAGTTGTTGCCCTAATTAATGTACTAGGACCTGTAAGCAGAAAACTGACTGAGATTGTATTTCTAGTCTCTCGACTTTCCAGGAATGGTGCTCTTATAGATCTCTAGGCTGTGAGCTTCGTAAACACAGAGGCTGTGTGTTTTTTATTTGGTAACTAATGCATCCCCAGTGTTTAGCAAAGTACCTGGCACATAGTAGAGGCTTGATAAATACACACTTTAACTTCCTGCATTTTACCCAGGAAAAGCCTCCAATTCCCTCTGTCTTAGAATATTTGATGAGGGTACCATCCTGACTAGAGTAAAAGGTACATCTGGGGGGAAAAAAGGTACATCTGACAAAGCACAGGAAATAAGAACTGATGAGTAAATGGTACCTGATCACGAAAAGCTCTAAAAATATAGATGTTATGCAATTGGAATAAAAGGGAATCATTAGAGTAGAAAAGAAGTCTTTAGTAGTCTGATGAGAAAAGTGACAAAATTTAAAAGGTGCCTTTCGGAATCACTAGGAATCTACTATTATTTTTATTCCGAGGGCTATAAATAACTCAAATCATCTCACTGGGTTTACATGTCAAGCTCAAAACACACCAGTAGGTCCCCATCAACCTCGGAATAAAATGCAAACTTTTAAGTATTACATAAAGAACTTTGCTGATCTAGTCCCTACTTCATTAGCATCAGCCTTGCCAAAATTCGGCAGTTCCTCCGATAAAGTATCCTCTAGCTAAGGCTTACCTTGATTTTCTGTCTGGATAACTACCACCTCCTTTGGGAAGCTTCCTCAATCATTTCAGCCCATTCAACTCCCACCCCTAGCTGATTTCCTCCTCTCTGCTCCCAGAGCACTGTGGCCTAACTACTATCATAGTATCTGTCACACTGCACTGGCCAGGAACTTCTTAAGTAGAGGAAATGGTGTCTTTATATCTCCCAGTGCCTAGTCCAATGCCTGACACAAAGTCAAAACATATTTGCAGGAGGAGGTGGAAAAATAGGGAGGAAGAAGGGCAAAGAATATCACAAAGGCCACTTCTGATGCCTCTAAGTCAAGGAAGATTAGAATGCAGGAAGACGTTTCTATACTCATTTTGCTTAACAATAAGTAATATGATGGGCAGGTAGAAAGCTAAAGTATCTCAGACACTTAAAAGGACTTTGATGAGACCACTGAATACTTGAGTTTTCCCCAGTGTGTATGCTTAGGAAATATACTTGTATTTTTGAGGCAAACTATGCAAAGTTTTGCACCACAGACTGGCAGCTGTCATTAATTTATGAGTCTTGGAAGAACAAAACAGAAGAAGTACAAAACCCAATAAAGAATTCTGGCAAGATTGTCTATAAGATTAGCTGACAAAGTTCAGCCACAATGCTGCCTCTCCCTCTGGAGCAAACTAAGGTACAACTGTATATTTTTTATATGAAACACTGTAGCTTAGACTTCCCATAGAAAGCACTTAAAGATTTTGAAACAGTACCTCAAACCCTTTATCATTTTTACTGGAATCAAATAGCAAGAATGTATCTCCAACAATGAAGCATTTGGTCATTGCTAGCAGCACTTGGCTGCCACCACCTACCCCAAAAGGAGAGGGATGGCAATAGGAGTGTCAAACAGCTTACGGAGAAAGAGCTTATGTGAAAGGCCAAAAGGTGAAAGATTGGGGAAAATGCTACAAAAATATTCAATGAAACAGAACCTTCGAGAAGTCTAGTGTAGTTGGCTGGAAACAATGGTAGCATATAGGGCAAGCAAGTATTCTGAGCAACCAAGAAGACAGAAATGTAAGTTCAGAACCATGGATGGTGACAAGTCATCTGGGGTACAGACCAATTCGCAGGTTCCAGGAGAATTCTCTGGGACTAAAATTACCACATTGCTACAGAGGATTTGCAACACAGCCTCTTACAATATGAAGCCCACTCATTCATACAAAGTACATGTAGACCAGGGCTGTATGATTTCCTGATGACCAAGCAACTTCTAAAGAAGGAGCTCTGCCTCTCAGAAGCAATTACAAACTATCTCTTGCTTAGCCTGCTCATCAGCTCTGCTTCTATCCTAATGAACGCCCTAATCAGATGTCTTTTCAGAGTGGTCCAATAAGCCCCTCTGCAATCAGCAGAAGAGGTAAGGAAAGTGATAGGAAGAATATGCCAGGTTGGCAGGTGGCTGATAACAGAATCATTTCCAGTCTGGTACAGAAGACAGCAAATAAGAATATGATTCAAACATGACAATAACATAGACAGAAATGCTAGGAGTCAAATTAAAATGTTTATGAACAGGTTTCTTTACCATTTGTTAATCTCAAAGTAAAGAGACATGCAACCCATCCTTTCTTGGGGTTCCCCTCAAAGGTGATAGTATCTAGCCCCAATACTTACAACTGTGGCTTTACATTACCTTTAGCAAACCTGCAGGCACTTAGGTAACCACTAGATGTCTCTTATGCCATCCAAAACCAACCTGAAATTAATTTCACTACCAGTTACACAAATCACATTTAAAGATAGTTTTTCTAAGCCTTGGATCTTAGGTATCAACCATAATTCCTACTTATTTATATTGTCTCCATTTTTATAGTATTTCAATGGTCTTTAATCATAATATACCAGATTATATAGAGAGAATGGGAAGATATTATGGATCAAAATTATTTTATATTTATATAAAAGATAAGAAAAATAATAGAGAAATAAGCAGAAAGGAATATTGGAGGAATGGAATGTATAGTACTTAAAAACTCATGGTTAATTTTAGGATTCAAATAAGTTTTAATATAAATGGAAAAATCCATAAACTCAGCTTAAATTTAGATTCTCCATACACTGGGATCTTGGGTTCTTAGATACAGTGAAATGAGGTATGACAAATGATTTTAATTTCACACCAAAGGTTTAATCAATTGCAAGTAGCTGCCTAGGATCCTAAATAGGGAAGAGGGATGTGCTGTGATCAATTATCAATGTCTGCCATGATGCAATCAATTAGCAATGTCTGCTCTGGGTATGGAGTTGAAGAATGGCAGCTTCCATGATATACATTTGCAGAACCTGTGTTAAGCCCCTAGCTCTAAGCCTCCCAGATTAGGGCGGTTGAGTGGTGGTAGTAGTGATTGTAATAGCAGTAGAAGTAGCAATAGCTAACCTTAATGGAGGGATTTCTGTGGACCAGGTGTTGTTCTTAGTATCTCACATATAACAATCATTTAATCCTGCTGTGACAAATATCTAAACACAGACACAACAGTACTTTTAAGAGTAAAAGAGGGCATAATTAATAATTCCACCTGGACAAATGATGTAACCAAGGCTGTCCCAGGCAACCTGGTATGAACAATCACCCTATTTAATCCTCACAATTAATTGAGGTCAAACAGGCAGCTGAGAATATGTTTAAGAACACATATGCTGGGGCCAAATTATCTGGGTTCAGATCCTGGCCCTGCTATTTATTATTGTGTACCCCAGGCAGGAATAATAGTAGTACACTTACCTCCCAGGGTTGTTGTAAGGATTAGAAAATTTAAGTATTTATAAAATGCTTAGAACAGTTCCTGGAACATTATAAGTGTTGTTTACTAGTATCCTCATTTTATAGATAGAAAAACTGGGAATCAGAGAATTTAATATCTGCCTAAGGTCACACAGCTTCTAAGTAGTGAAAATGAAAATGCAGGTAAGTCTAGCCTCAGAGCCTGTGTAGTGAACAGCTATTAATATCCTGACTTTCTACAAAAGAAAAGAAATGGGGGTGTCATTGGGATCCTTCCTTTCATCTAATTTCCCCAACTGGTTGAATTATGAAAGAAGTCACTAGAAATGTTAGCCTGTCCTGCCTATCGCGTAGGTAAGTAGGTGACAGTCAAGCAGACACATGGAGACATATTCTGGAGCACCCATCAAAGGAGGATCTCTCCTGGAGACCATGTCCTCCTAAGGCTGTAAGAGAGAGAAGTAAAGGAGGTGTTGAGGAGTCAGGAAGCATCTGCAACCCAAGCTTTACTACTAAAGTTCTTTAATTCAAAAAATGATGAAGTCCCTGCTCAGACCTGTGTGGCGTTTCCCACTAAAGAGCTCATTCTCTCATTTAATCCTTCCCCATCTCAACACCCCTCTCAGTGACTACCTCTATCTTTTATGATTGATTCACCTGATGAAACAGATGACAAGATAACTGCTGCATACGGAGGAGTCGGTACCAGACTAGCTTAGCACACCTACGATCCACCCACAGCAAGGCCAGATGGCAGGAACTGGCTGCCACCGCTTCCTTGTGCAGAAGTTAGACCAGCACTTCCAATTAGTTATCAGTTCTGCAATAAGTATTAATTGATGGTTTATCTTCATAATGAGAGCTGGGAATGCTGCCTTACTCGTCTGTTCAGTGGGATTGGACTGGCCTAAATTAGCCCTTTCCTAACAGCAGTGCCTATCTTCTTTTAAATGTACCATCAGTTTGGAAACACTTATTCATGAGGTATGTCTGTGAGTAAGCCAAGTTCCTAGAAGATCAAGCACTTCCAGTCTTCAAAGGAGAATGACATCCGTCTCTCTAGTGGACTAAATCATGTTGCCCAAAGATATCAGGTCATAATCCTCAGAACATGTAAATGTTACCTTATTTGAGAAAAGGGTCTTTGCAGATGTCATTAAGTTAAGGGTCTTGATATGAGATTATGCTAGATTATCCAGCTAAATCACATATAGCCTTAGAGGGAGATTAGATATATACACAGAAAATAAGATGATGTGAAGACAGACACAGAGATGGAATGATGCAGCCACGAGCCAGGAAATGCCAGCAGCCACCAGAAGCATGAAGGGGCAAGGCACAAATCCTCCTCCAGAGCCTCTGGAGGGAGCCCCGTCCTGCTGACACCTTGATTTCGGTCCAGTGAAACTGACCTCAGAATTCTGGCCTCCAGGACTGTGAGAGGATAACTCCTGTTGTTTCGAGTCACCAAATTTGCAGTAATTTGTTACAGCACCCAAAGGAAACCAATATTCTCTTTTGCTCATTCCCGGACCCCTGTTAAAGTTTGACTTGTAAAAAACCCCTAGGGCAAGGGCTGCCTCCTTTGAGGCTTGCCATACATGAACTGCTCAGATTCGGGGAGGAAAACCAAAAAAGAATAGAAAATTCACCAGGACTCTCAATCACCAGCAATCCATTCCTAGGACACATGGAACACCTGAAGTTTAAATTACCAGCTAGACTTAGCTAGCAGGTTTGTGGCCTTACAGATATATCAAGTATATGCTTATATAATGCAAACAAGCTGCCTGGCTCTCATAAACCCCCAAGATGCAGTTCAAACCAAAACAAGAATTAAACACTAGAATTCAACAAAGCATGAATTATGTGTAATCCATGTTCTAAAGACTAAGTTTTAGGACACAATCTCTTCCTTGAAGAACTGAGCACGTTCTATATAGACTTATGTTTTCACCAAGCATTTACTATGCAACTACGGTAAACAAAGGATCATGTTG
>PVKH010019528.1:0-14835 GCA_004027955.1 Chaetophractus vellerosus
CTTGTTTATTTTAAGTATGGTCTTGCTTGATGTCAAAGATTAACTTAGTGGGGCCGGCTGTAGCCCAGTTGGTAGGGCGCCAGTTTACCACATGGGAGGCCCCGGGTTTGGTCCCCGGGGCCTCCTCGAACGGGCCGACCGCCTGGAGAAGGCAAGCCAACGCGGGCGGGGCAAACCGCCATGGGTGGGGCACGCCACCGGGGGCAAAGGCAAGCCCCTGCGGGCAAAACGGCAAGCCCCTGTGGGAAAAGGCAAGCCCCCACAGGCAAAGGCAAGTCCCCGTGAGCAAGGGCTAGCCCGGGCGAGCAGGTGAGCCGCTCCGCCGGTGAGCTGACTTAGTGGGTCGCCCCAGCGGGGGGAGACAAGCAGACACAGAGGAATGCAAAGAAAAGTGAACACAGCAAGAACAAGAAGAAGGGGGGGATGTATAGTAAAATAAAGAAAAAAAGATTAACTTAGTAAATTCAGTTTTGCCTAAACATCTGATTGATTAGATTTTGTTTTATTTTGGTATTTAACTTCATGAAATGTAATATCAAAAAGCATTACAGCTTGGAAAGTACGTTGTCATCGAGGACCGTACAAAATCCCTCCTTGTGTATGGCCAGTCTTCATTTTATCGGAGATGGAGTAACTGCTGAGACAAGGAATATGAGATATTTTCAGATTTTTATTTGAAATATTAAAAAAATGATCTTGGAAGAGAAATTAGGAGAAAAGAGGGATTAACTAGTCAATATGATGGACTCTTTAAAATGGATAATATAAACTTATTTAGAAAATAGTGATATTTTAAAAATAAATTTCCAATTAGAATATTGATTAATAGTCTTTCTTAACTGTAGTGGAGTGCTTGGGATAAAAATTAAATGTAACAAATAACTAAAAGATTCATTTATCTTTTTTTTAATTAAGCATTTTTTCAGAACAGTTTTAGGCTTACAGAAAAATTTGAAAGAGTGCAGAGTTCCCAGATAGCATGCACCCAGCTTTCCCTATTATTGACATTGTATATTAGTATGGTACATTTTTTTACAATTAATGAACCAATACTGATACATCATTATTAACTAAAGTTCATAGTTTATTCAGATTTCCTGAGTTTTTACCTAAAATCCTTTTTCTGTGCTGGGATCTCATCCAGGATACCACATTATATTTAGACATCAAGTTTCCTTAGGTCCTCTGGGCTGTGACAAGTTTTTAAACTTCCCTTGTTTTTCATGACCTTGACAGTTTTGAGGAGTACTGGTTGGTTATTTTGTAGAATAGAATATCCCACAGGTGGGATTTATCTGATGCTTTGTTTAGGAATAGACTGGGGTTATGGGGTTTGGGGGAGGAAGACCACAGAAGTGAAGCACCATTTTCTTTATATCATAGCAAAGGTATAAACTATCAAAACGTCTTATGACTGTATTTAATTATGATCACCTAACTTGAGGTAGTGTTTGTCAGGTTCTTCCACTATAAACTTATTCTTTATTCCCCTTTGCAGGGAAGTCCCTATGCCAAGCCCACACGTAAATTGTAAGGAATTATCCCCCACCTCCTTGAAGGAAGAGTAGCTACATAAACTATTTGGAATTTTTCTATATATGAGATTGGTTTCTTATCCCCCATTTATTTATTTATTCAATAAATTATTTATATCAGTAAGAGAACATGACTGTTTTATACTTTGGCTTAGAATCCAATACCACTTTATTTTGTGTCTCAAATTGTTCCAGCTTCAACTTTGGTCATTGGGAGCTCTTTTAGTTGGCTCCTATGTTTGTCTATTTTGTGTGTGTGTATGTGTATGTGATATACTGCCATTATTTCATGTGTGTGTGCACGTGCGTGTGTGTATTTTGAGTCCTTCCTTAATTTCTGAAACTACCAAGATGCTCCTGGCTCATCTTGTATATAATTTTTTGCACCAGCCTTGGAGCCAGCTATTTCTTCAAGGATCCCGGGTTCCTTATTTTGGAGCATGGTATTAGAAACCAAGTTCTGGGCGTTACGTGGGATATTGTTGTTTCTAGGCTTTCTCAGCTGACAGAGCAAGGAAATATGTGCGCACATACTAACCCATGTATATATACATATCTATAAATATTTCTGTATGTAACCATCTGTATCCATATTAAGCTAAAACATGTTCATACTGATATCTCCAACCCAAGTCCATTACCACCTGTGTTACACTCTCCTACCCTTACTTAACCTGGCTTCTGTCATCTGTCATTCATTTACTTAATTCAAATCCAGCATATATGTAAAATATTTCATTAACTATAATACACCGATTATGGGCAGTTCCTTTTGCCTTCTGTCTGATAGACTGCATTCATTTTCAAAGATACTGAGGTCAGTACTTTGCTTTCTATCCCTTTAAGTGAGGTTGCTTCATATATTTGTAATAAAGTTCATATTTTTGTCCTAGTCTGCATTCTATTCTGGGATGCTGCACCCTCCTAAACTACTTTCTACTTTCCATGCATTAAGGCTCACTCTTAGTGTTGTAAAGTTCTATGGATTTTGATGAATGCAAAATGTCATGTATCCTCCATTACAATTTCATACAGAATAGTTTCACCACCCTAAAACTTTGCTGCTTCACCTTTTCACCTCTTCCCTGTTTTCCCTTCTCTTGGGAACTCTTGATCTTTCACTTGTTGCTATACTTTTGCCTTTTCCAGAATGTCATATAGATGGAATCATATAGAATGGGGCCTTTTCAGACTGGTTTCTTTCACATAGCAACATGCATATAAACTTCCTCCACGTCTTTTTATGGAGATAATTGCTTTTTGTTGTTGAATGGTATTCCACTCTATGAAGATACCACAATTTTTTAATGCATTCACCTATTAAAGGAAATCTTTGTTGCTTCCAGTTTTTGGCAATTATGAATAATACTTCTATAAACATTTGTGTCCGTTTTTTTGTGTGAACCCACACTTTTAAGTCAGTTGAGTAAACTAAGTGTGTGATTGTTGGATCATGTAATAAGACTATATTTAGCTTTTGTAAGAAACAGCCTAACTGACTTCCAAAGTGATTGTATCATTTTGCAATCCTACTAGCAATGATTTAGAGATCTATTGTTCTGCATCTTCAGCAGTATTTGGTGTGGTCAGAGTTTGGAACTTCAGCCATTATAATAGGTATGTATTGGCATCTTGCTGTTGTTATAAATTGAAATTCTATAATGACAAATGGTCTTGAGTATCTTTTCTTAAGCTTATTTTCCATGAGTATATATTCTTTGGTGAGATATCTGTTCAGATATTTTGCCCATTTTAAAATTGTTTGTTTTCTTATTGTTGAATTTTAAGAGTTTTTTGTATATTTTAGATACAAGTCATTTATCAGATATGTCTTTGCATATATCTCTTCTCAGTGTGTGGCTTGTATTTTTTACTCCCTTAACAATGTCTTTTGCAGAGCAGATGTTTTTCATTTTAATGCATTCCATTTTATCAATTTTTTTCAGCAATTGTGCTCTGTCGTCATGTCAAGACACTCATCCAAACCTGAGGTCGCCTAGATTTTCTCCTGTGTTTTCTTTGAGAAGTTTAATAGCTTTATACTTTACCTATAAGTCTACCATCTATTCTGAGTTAATTTTGGATAGGTGTAGGTCTGTGTATAGGTTCATTTACTTCATGCAATTTTTCCAGCATCGTTTGTTGAAAAGACTGTCTTTTCTCCCATGAATTGTCTTTGCTCTCTTGTCAAAGATGAGTTAACTCTATCTGTGGGTACATTTATCTTTTGATCAAGAAGTATACCAAGAAATCCCAATTACTACTTTTATATATTGCTGGTTTACTGATAATGTCTAGTGAAAAATATGTTAGGTAGATTGAGCATTTGCATTAGCATTAATTAAAAGAAAATGAATAAGAGAAAGAGGAAAAGAGATTAAGTAAGAAATAAAATGAATCAGTGCCATGTCTAGATCTATACACTTTTAGATTCTAACTAGGTCCATGGAAAAAAAGTGATGTGACCTCAAATAAGAAGTGAAGGAAAAGCCAAGAAAGGAAGCATCCAAACATTCCACATGTAAATCAGGAATAAGAGCAGAGTGGACTAGGAGTGTAGCTGAGGTCAGGTGGACTTGTGCTGGGGTTTGCTCTGCACATTAGAAGAAACAACACCTCAGATTTCCTTTCATTTTATTTTTCTGTTCAGTAAACAAACTTTTCTACTTTGTATAACCCAATTATCATTTTGGAAGACATGAATCATCTTGGCAGAAACGGATTCTTTCTGGCTAATTGGCTGAAGCCTAGGAGAGGACCACTTTCCCCTGGGCATTCTCTTACCTGACACCCCAGGAAAAAAGCCAGAGCCATGCTGGCTGGGAGGCCTGTGTTACACACCTGAGTCTGTTTTGGTTTGCTGCCATTGAGCTGTCTGGGCCATGTTAACTTTGCAATAATAGCTAATCCTGCAAGACTGTGCTGAATAAGTTAAACAAGCACAGGCTTCACACTAGAGCAACGCATAAGTTTGGCAGTGAAATGACCATTTTACCCTCTTCCTGCTCTTGTGAAGAGTGCACTTGACCAATTTTAGAGTTGTTAAAAGGGCAGCTCACCTCTGCAATTCAACAGGTCCCAGAATTGGAGCTTTGGAAGTGAAATGTGCTTGAGGCAAAGATTCAAGTTTCATTCTGCTTGAACGGAAGAGCAAGATTAAAAGAGAAAAATGGCTCATTGAGGACAGAAGACAGAACTCCATTTCACCTCAGTCTGTTTTAGCAGTTAATTTCTTCTTAAGAGGAATATTAAGCCTTTTACCTGGAAAGGAGGCTCTGGTTCATTAAATACAGTGTGGGCCATGGAGTGGAGGAAGTGATTAGATTTTACATTAGTCATGGAAAGACAAGGTGCTTATTATTTTCCCCAGTGTTCCATCATGAAATATAGGCTATCCTCACTCCAAGTATTTGCTTAACCAGGTCATAGAAATTCTTGATTCAGAACAAGGAAAAAATAATATTTGAGAACTAGGACTAGCACAATTTTGAATATTTGCATGTTTTTCTGGACAACAGGAACACCATTGTTTACTTGCCCTCCGCCTCACCAAAATCTTTGCTCGCTTTGATCAGTCATTCTAGCGACTGTCAACCTTCGGCTCAGGAGCAAATTCTGTGCCAAAGTATTATGGTGATTTTTTTCCCCAGAAAAAAGACTAAATGTTCATGGAAAGTAAAATGCCATTAATTTTTACTTAATATGCCTCCAATTTGTAGTAATTCAAATGGCGTTCTGTGAAAATAATTGGAAATGAATGATTTCTTTCAGGTTTTTGGTTATAATTAAATTTCTAGTCAAAATTCAGTAACTTAAAAATATTAAGAATTTAAGAAATGTCTTGAGGGATTGTGGGGACATGGCAGAGTAGGAAGCTCTAAGAATCAGTTCCTCTACTAGAACAAGTACTAAACAGGGAGGAACTGTCTGAGTCAACTATTTTGAAACTCTGGAGTATAGTAGAATACTGTGTAGCATCCAGAGAAGAGCAGGAGGGAGAGGCTGGTAAACAGCAATAAACACCAGTGAATTTCGTTCTCCAGCCCAGGAGATACCATAGTCCATTCTTCAGCCTTATGGCTGGGAGCAGTGACATATGCAACCCTGGCCCCTGGAGAAGTTAAAGAACTAGTTCCCCAAAATATGAGATGTGTATGGTCTGATTGCTGATCACTGTTTTTGATTAGCTACTTCAAATTGTGGGGGACCCAGCTTTGAGGGCAGCCATTGTTCAAATCTTCCAATCTTCCTTGGGCAAAAGTGGCAGAAGAAACTAAAAATTATGGAAAACAGTTAAAGGGATGAATTTACTGAGTAAGTGTCAAATTAAAAAGCATTCATCATAAGCTATAGGAGAAGTCCCCGGCAGCTTTGCTGGTCCTTCCCTCACAACCCAACTATATGCTGTTTACAAGAGACTCACGTTCAATTCAAAGACATAAGCAGGTTGAAAGGGAAAAGATAGAAAAAATATGCCATGCAAATAGTAGTCAAAAGAGAGCTGTGGTAGCTATACTAATATCAGATAAAATAGACTTTAAATTAAAAAAAGTTAAAAAGGACAACAGAGGAGATTGAGGCTCATAAAGAGACCATTAAATAAGAATACATAACAATTATAAATATATATGCACATAATAGCAAAGACCTAAAATATATGACAGATTTTAAGGGAGAATTAGATGGTTCTACATTAATTGTAGGAGACTTTATTCGACACTTTCAATAAAGGATAGAATATCTAGACAGAAGATCAACAAGGAAATAGAAAATTTGAATGATACTCTAAACCAACTAGACCTTGCAGACATCTGTAGAACACTTCACCCAATAACAGCAGAAAAACTTTTCTTCACTAGTGTACATGGATCATTCTTCATGATTGACCATATGTTAGATCACAACACAAATCTCTTAAATTAAAAATATTAAAATCATGCAGTGTATCTTCTCCAACCACAATGGAATGAAACTAGAAATCAATAACAGAGCAAGAAATGGAAAATTCACCAATATCATAATTATGTAGAAATTAAACAATACTATCTTAAGCAACCAATGGGTCAAAGAAGAAATCACAAGTAAAATTAGGAAATACCTTGAGGTGAATGAAAATAAAACACTACATACCAAAACTTATGGATGCAGCAATGGCAGTGCTAAGAGGGAAATTTATACCTCTATATGCATACATTAAAAAAGTAGAAAGATCTAAAATCAGAGATTAACCTCAATATGGGAGGATCTAGAAAAAGAGGAGTAAACTAAACAAAAAATGAGTAGAAGGAAAGAAGTAACATAGGTTAGAGTGGAGAGATATGAAATAGAGAAAAAAATAGAATTAAAGAAATCAATAGTTGGTTCTTTGAAAAGCTCATAAAATTAGCAAACCTTTACCTACACTGACAAAGAAGAAAAAGAGACAAGACATGAATAACTCAAATCAGAAATAAAAAGCGTGGCATTACTACACAACTGTATGACATTAAATTAGATAACCTAGGTGAAATGGAGAAATTCCAGAAACACACAAACTACCTACACTGACATAAGAAGAAACAGAGGGAACCAGCTGTGGTTCAATTGATTGAGCCCTGGTTTACCACATGGGAGTCCCCGGGTTCAGTTCCCGGGGCCTCCTTGAGAGGGCAGGCTGCCTCGAGAAGGCAAGCCATGGCGAGCATGCAAGCCATGGCAAGAAAGGCAAGCCGCCATGAGCAGGCAAGCCACTGCACAGTGAGCTGACTTGGCGGGATGCTGCAGCAGGGAGAGACAAGCAGACACAGAAGAACGCAGAAGCAAAAATGAACACAGCAAGAACAAGCAGCAAGGGGGGATATATAAATAAGTAAAAAATACATCTTAAAAAAAAGAAGAAATAGAAATTCTCAACAAATCAATAACTAGTAAAGAGATTGAATTAGTTATCAAAAACTTCCCAGAAAAGAAAAACCTAGGACCAGATGGCTTCACAGAGGAATTTTACCAAACATTTCAAGAAGAATTAACACCAATCCTGATCAAACTCTCCCCAGAAAATATTTGGAAACCACACATCCAATAAAGGTTTAATATCTACAATATATTTTAAAAATCCTACAACTCAACAACAAGACAAAAAACCAATTGGACAATTTTGTCCAATTAAAAATTGGACAAAAGACTTCCAAAGAAGATATATAAAAAATTGAAGAGAAGGGAATACTTTCTAACTCCTCTATGAGGCCAACATCACCTGCATACCAAAGCCAGATAAAGATACCACAAGAAAATAAAATTACAGGCAGATATCTCTTATGAACATAGCTGCAAAAACCTTCAACAAAATACTAGCAAACTGAAACAAACAGAACATTAAAAGAATTATATACCAGGATCAAGTGGGATTTATTTCAACTATGCTAGGGTAGTTCAACATAAGAAAATCAATTAACTTTATATACCAAATTAACAGAAAAAACAGGCGAAAAGTCATTTGAAACAGAAAAGGCATTTGACAAAATCCAGCACCCCTTGATAAAAACTCTTAGAAAACTGGAAATAGAAGGAAACTTCCTCAATGTGAAAAAGGGGATAAATAAGAAACCCACATCGAACATCATACATAATGGTGAAAGACTGAAAGCTTTCCCACTAAGTTCAGGAACTAGACAAAGATGTCCACTGTCACCACTGTTATTCAGCATTGTACTGGAAGTTATTGCCAGAGCAGTTAGGCAAGGAAAGGAAATAAAATATATACAGTTTGGAAAGTATATATACGGTAAAACTTTCCCCATTCGCAGATGGGATGATCCTATACAGAGAAATTCCTATAAAACCCATAGCAAAGTTCCTAGAACTAATAAATTTAGCAAAGTGGCAGGGTAGATCAACACCCAAATCAGTAGTGTTTCTATATATTAGTAATTAACAACACAAAGAAGAAAAGAAAAAAAAACCCTCAATTTGCAAAGGCAGCTGAAAAATAGTATATCTAGTCATAAATCTAACCAAAGATGTAAAAGATATGTACACAGAAAACCACAAAACATTGCTAAATGAAATCAAAGAAGATCTAAATAAGTAGAAGGACATTCTGTGTTCATGGATCAGAAGGCTAAATATTGTTACAATGTCAATTCTACCTGAAGCGATTTATGGGTTCAACACAATCCCAATCAAAATTCCAACAGCCTTCTTTGTGTACAAATTTATATGGAAGGGTAAGTTACCTTGAATAGCCAAGCCATCTTGAAAAAGAAAAACAAAGTTAGAGGACTCACACTTCTCTATCTTAAAGCTATTACAAAGTTACACTAATAAAAACAGCATGGTAGTGTGGCACAAGGACAGGCATATAGACCAATAGAATTGAATTTAGAGCTCAGAAATCAACCATCACTTTTTGGAGCAACTGGTTTTTGACAAGGGTGCCATGTCCACTCAATTGGAAGGAATAGTCTCTTCTACAAGTGGTGCTGGGAAAATTGGATATACACATGCAAAAGAATGAAGACAGACCCCCTACCTACCTCAGACCATATACAAAAATCAACTCAATATCTATTAAAGATCTGAATATAAGAACCAGAATTGTGAAATTCCTAGAAGAAAACACAGGTAAGCATAATTCAAGACCTAGCGTTAAGCAAAGGTCTCTTAGACTTACTTGACACCCTAAGAAAAAGCAAAAAAAAAAAAAAAAAAAAAAAGTAAAAAATAGATAAGTAGGGTTTCTTCAAAATTAAAAACTCTTGAGCATCAAAGGACCTTATCATGAAAGTAAAATGACAATCTACAGAATGGGAGAAAATATTTGGAAACCACATATCCGATAAGGGTTTAATATCTACAATATATAAAGAAATACTACAACTCAACAACAACAAGACAAAAAACCAAATTAAAAAATGGACAAATGACTTTTCCAAAGAAGATATACAAATGGCCAAAGGCCAAAAATCAATTGAAAAGATACTCAACATCATTAGCCATTAGGGAAATACAAATCAAAACCACAAAGAGATACCATTTCACACCCACTTGAATGGCTACTATTTTTTTAAAAATGGAAAATTATCAGTGTTGGAGAGGATGTGGAGAAATAGAAACATTAATTCATTGTTGCTGGGAATGTAAAATAGTACAGCCACTATGGAAGACAATTTTGTAGTTCCTCAGAAATTTTTTTTTTAATTTGTATTTTTCTTAATTTATTTTATTTTTTTGTTACATATCCCTGCCCTTTCTGCTTACTCTTGCTGTGTGTTCATTTTTTGTGTTCTTCTATGTCTGCTTTGTTTCCCTCCGCTGCAGCGACACGCTGAGTCAGCTCACTGCGCAGGTGGTTTGTCCTGCTTGTGGGCGGGTCTGCTTCCATTCCCAGGTGGCTTTTTGCTCCGTTCATAGACAGCTTTGCTCCATTCGCAGGTGACTCACCCTGCCCGTGGTGGCTTTGCCCTGCCTGTGGCGGTTTTTGCCCTGCCCACGGCGGCTCTGCCCCGCCCAGGGTGGTTTTGCCTTCTCAGGCGGTCTGCCCGCTTGGAGAGGTCCCTGGGAACCAAACCCAGGGCCTCCCATGTGGTGTACTGGCACCCTTATCCACTGGGCTACAGCCGGCCCCCCCTCAGAAATTTAAATATAGAATTACCATATGATGCAGTAATCCCACTTCCAGGAACATGTCCCAAAGAATTGAAAGCAGGAACTCAAGCGGATGTTTTCACACCAATGTTTCTAGCAGCCTTATTCACAATTGTTAAAAGATGGAAGGAACCCATGTGACCATCTTCTGATCAGTGGATAAATAAAATATGCCTGATGGAATATTATTCAGCAGTAAAAAGGATTGTTGTTCTGATACATGTGACAACATGGATGAACCTTCATGATATTGTTGAGTGAAAATTGCTAGACACTTAAGAAGAAATATTATATGATCTCACTGATAATAAATAATTAGAGTAAACAAATTCATAGAGTCAGAAACTAAGATGCAGTTTGCCAGAGGTTAGGGTGGGTGCAGAGAATGGGGAGTTAATGCTTGATTTGTACAGAGTTTCTATTTGGGATGATGAAATTATTTTGGTAATGGATGGTGGTGATGATAGCACAATATTGTGAATGTAATTAACAGCAGAGTAATATATATTTGAATGTTAAAAGGGGGAAATTTTAGGTTGAATATATGTTACATTAAAAAATGTATCCATAGGGCCGTACAACACAGTGGACCCTAGAATATTCCGTGGACTACAGTTAATAGTACAGGAATGAAAGTGTTCACTCAGCAATTGCCAGGTGTTAGTAATAAGGTAGTATATGGGAGCTCTGTATGATTTTTTCTGCAAACCTACATCTTCTCTAATCAAAAACAAACAAAAAAGACATGTCTTACAATGTCCTCAATCCTTGCCTCCACACATTTTTTTTAACATGTGAAAATACGTTTTTATGTTTCTGATTTATTGTTCTGATTGTAGAACCTTATTGAGAACTTTTCATTTTGTTGCTGATCTCATTTTACTAATTAGTGTCCATTTACATTGTGGTCCAAACTATGCTGTACCTGAAGTAAAAACGCTAACATTCCAGAGATTTCCTAGGGTGAAGAGTAAAGATGTCTGGAATGAGGAGTGTATCACTGAAGCCTGGTGTTCCTGAATATGTCGTTGGTGTGGGGCCTGTATAGCCTAATGCCAGGCTGTAAGCACAGTGCCTAATGCCTAAAAAGTAGTGGTATGCAGAGAATTCAATATGTACTTGCTGATTGACTCATGTTTTGTCTCCCAGAAGTCCATGGGAAAATTAGAATTACTTCTTTTTCCCAACTTAGAGGAAGGAAACTACAGATTACTCAGTGTAGCCAATATCACAGGGAAAGATGCAGCAGGAGAGCTCTTAGGAACTCAGTTGTGGTATTTCAGCAAGACAGAAACACATTTCTGATTATTAGAAATGAGAACATGAATTTCAACAAAAGAGCAGTATTCTATCATGATCACAAGTTTTGTAACTCTTAACATGTTATTTCCCAAATTACAATTATATGTTAGTACAAAGATGAGATGACCTTTCCTACCTCAAGAATACTCAGAATTGCTCACCGTCTTGCTGTGTATATAACTGAAAGGATGATAAGAGACCTCCTTGTTTGTGATATTCTCTTAAAAATATAACATATATCACATTTTCTTTGCTCACCACTTTTGATGCCAAGGATAGTGAATATTATGGCCCTTGCCAATATGTGGTCTGCAGTGTGACTTTTTGCTCTGGCGAGGGTGTCTCTTTACTCGCTGTACCTTTTTGGTTGGTTATTTCTAAATAAAATTATTGTATGCTGAGAGTATATAAGGGTCCTTGGTTGAAGAAGTTATGTTCATCTAATAGAAAATAAGGAAACGTCACCTCTGCGGAATGCATGAATCCATTTTGAGCTCTATATGTCAACAATGTCTCAGTCAAAACTATTGTTAGTGACTTATTAACTCTCAGTTGCTACATGTCCTCTGGAGACATTTGCTACATAGTCATTGGTCTTGTAGTGAGACACAAAACCTCCCTTAATTACTGTAGAGTGCCTCTGCACCATCCCTCCCGATTACTCACTACAGTTTTGGGATTGAAATAGTTGGAGTTTCAGTTATACACGATCAAATAAATTATGTGCTCATAGAACATGTTTCAGGCTGGCTCTAAATTTCCTCTTCAAGTAGACATCTGGTTGTAAACTTGGCACCCTGTCAACCTTGAAGGGCAGCGTTCATGAGACTTGCGTCTGTCCTGACTGCTGACTTGAGCCAGGGGATGCCGGCGAAGCAGGGGAAACATAGTGCTTGAGGCAGGGTCACTTTTCAGAGCATTATTTAATTTGGGTTGTTGGCTTCGCTCTCTCATCGGAGACGGCTATTTCCAGCTGTACTTCCAGCTCTCCCACAGTTTAATTCTTTGCTTATTTTTTTCTGAAGTCCTCCATCCAAGTACCACTGTAATATGCCAAAATATAATGATGACTTCACACCTCAGCTAATTCACATCTGCAAGGAGAGAAAACAATTTGCAACTGAATCCAGCCTCACTAATACCATCCTAACAGATTCCCCATTGCTTGTCAGCCACTCTTGAGACTGCTGGGAAAAACTAGTTTTGTCTCAAGAAATGTTGATATGACGTGATATGCATATGTAATGTGCTACATAGTTATTGAGTTGTCTATTGAGTATGTTCACAGAGAGGCTTTATAGTGCTCATGGAGTAAGTCAAATCTTGTGCTAAAAAGCACCTGAATGGAAAAATTATGCATACTCAACATTTATATTATTATGACATACTCACCTTAAATATACATATGATAGAAATACATTTACTACCATATATTTATTAAACACCCTGTTACATTGTACTTTGAACTTCTCAATGTCAGCAGAATCGCTGTTATTAATCTCAGTTAATATTGGTATTTAAAGAAACCCTCAAATAAGATGTCCTGACAGAAAAAGTTAAATATTTATTGAGCGCTTATTATGGAACAGACACTAATCTAGATGTTAAAGATATAGAAGTGAACAAGACAAGCAGAATCTCTTCTTTCATAGAGATTGGATTTCTGTGTGTGTGTGTGTGTGTGTGTGTGTGTGTGTAGGGAAGAAGGTTAATAAATGGATGAATAAACACTTATGTATAAATTATACTTAGGCATAAAATTAGATTGTGACACGTTTTAACCAGAGAATTAAAATTGGACTGTATGATAGAGAGTTTGGGTATTCAGGGAAGGGTTTTTGTGGAGACATTTAAATGTGGTTCTGATTGACAAGAACAAACCAGACCCATGAGGATATTCTGCGTGGGAAGAACAGCTCATTTAAAGGTCCCAGGTTAGGGACGAACTTGTCCTATTCAAAAAACAGATGAAAAACAGCTGTGGCTGGAGAGTAGCAGGTGATGGGGGAGGGCAGAAGAGGAGGGAGGGGTGGATGATAAAGATATTAATCACTTCTATACTGTGCATTATGGGTCAGCCACTGTTCTAAGCATTATCCATATATGAACTTAAGTCATCCTTATAGCAGGCTTTGATGTAGGTTCTATTTTTATCTTCATTTTGCAGATGAGGGAATCAAGGC
Organism: Chaetophractus vellerosus; assembly: GCA_004027955.1. Taxonomy (NCBI): domain Eukaryota; kingdom Metazoa; phylum Chordata; class Mammalia; order Cingulata; family Chlamyphoridae; genus Chaetophractus; species Chaetophractus vellerosus. Next base: position 13,646 of record PVKH010019528.1, read on the forward strand.
ACAGAGCACTATACTACCTGGTCTTAAGTCAAATGGTGGCAATCTGGTTCCAGGGTCTAGACTCTCAGAAACTCCACTAAGTAAAGAGTCTGGATTACATTCTAAGTCTGAGGAGAATTTTGCATTGGAGGGTTTTACCCAGGAAGGTGATTTGATTTGACGTACATTTAAAATGGTCAATTCAGTTGTGGTTTGGTGATGGATGGTGAGTGGGGGCTGGGGGAGGGACACGCACAGAAGTAGGGGACTGCTTAGGAGGCCATTGTACCCATCAGCTGTGGAGTTGTGTGGTTGACCGAGCCCATTGTGGAGCATGGTGTCCTTGGAAATGTAACTGGATTTGGAATATGCTTTGGAAGCAAAGCCAATAGGATTTATTGATGAGTTCAGGGTCCATGGTAAGGGAGAGAATCAAGGATATCTCCTGGCTGGTTGATTTAAGAAATTGAGAATAATATCATGATGATTGATGATGATCATGATGAAATTCACATAGTGCTTACTACATACACCAGCTACTGTTCTGAATGTTTCTACATATACTAACCCATTGAATCTTTATCACAACCCTAGGAAGCAGGTACTGTTATCTCTGATTTTTACAGATGAGGAAGTGGAGGCACTGTGAGGAAAGTATGTTGCCCAAGGCCACACAACCTGTAAGAGGTCTATTTGAACCCAGGCCACTAGGCTCTGGAATCTGCATTTATAAACACTCCTCTACATTGCCTCTTATTTGCTGCCCTTTACTGGGATCTCCTGGCAGAAGAGCTGGGCAGTTTTTGAGGGGGAGGGTAGGAAATCGAGTCATGTCTGACTATGTTAATTTTGACATGACATGAGACTTGCATGTGAAGATAAAATTAGGCAGTTGGATGTATTAGTTTAAAGTTCTGTGGGGAGATAAGGGCTAGTGACCTAGGTATGGAACTCATCAGCATATAGGTCATATTTAGAGCCATGGGTCTGGCTTATATCACCTAAAATAATAGTAGCTAATACTTAAATAGTGCTTTCTATGTGCTAGTCACTGTTCTAACATACATTAACTAATTTAGTTTTCCTAACAATTGCTTGTATTAGAACTCTCATTATCCCCATTTTAGATATTTGAAAATTGAGGGACAAAGGTATTATGCCAAGGTCACACAGCCAGGAAATGTGAGTTTCATTTATTGTTATGGATTGAA
>PVKH010019529.1:0-14832 GCA_004027955.1 Chaetophractus vellerosus
GCAGCGCCGACTGCCGTCTGAGTGTAAATATCAGTCCTGCAGTCTAGGCTGGAGCGTCGGCAGCATAGATCGCCTCAGGCGTCACCGAAGTTTGCGCAGTCGAGTCAGTGTTGGCATGTGCCACCAGAACACCGAGCTTCAAGCAGATGTGGACTTCTTCGTGAGCTGTAAAAGGGGGTCCCCCCCACTTCTTTCTCCACTTAGCCACCCCAGACTGACTGAGTGGCCTACATTTACTGAAGGGAAAATACCTTTCTTTCCCTTAACAAAGAGACCAATCTTCAGACACAAGTGACAAGGGAAAATGACAGAGTGCCAATGGGGAGCAAGCCTATTGTTGTTTATTAATTTAACAAGTATTTTTTTTTTATCATCTACTGAGTACAAGCCTCTGTTCTTGGTCATAGGAGTAAACAAGACAGGCCGATTCTTTGAATACACAGAGCTTCCTGCTCAGGACTAAAGCAGAGCGCCTCTTTGCTGCCCTAGTTGTGCTCGGGTCGCACATTCAGATTAGCCACTGTGAGCTGCAAACCCCTGCTTTAAGCTTTACAGACTGGCAGTTTGCTCAAAGTTGTTCTCAGGGTTCAGGCTTATTAAAAAATAAAGGCAATAGCATGTTAGCGACTGAACCAATTTCCCCCCAAACCCTTGTTTTAACTTCTCACTTAGATACCTCTCACAGGAGCCTTTTGAAGATTTAAAATAAGGAAACCTGTATTTGGAAGTTTTGTTTGTTTGTTGTTTGAGTGGCTAACACCTTACCAGAGGAATGGTGAGCTAGAGTAAAAATTAGACCAGATTATGATGAATCTGGATGACAGGTTTTTTATAAAATATTTTTTTAGAGTTGAGATGTTTCAACTTTAAGTGAAGGCTGTAGTGTAAAAATAACATAGAATTATAAATTTTGCTGGAATGTTTTGGCTAGCAAAGTCCCTGAAGGCATGCCTCAGTGAGTGCTCTCTATTTGGGTAATTACTCACCATTTACACAAAAGCTGTGTTCAGAGTGTTCCCAGGAGACACTTCATGCAGCTCCTTTCCTCATCAGAGTCCTTGGCTAAATCTCCCTCCACATAGTAGCTCAAAGTGCCCCACGTCCTTGTTGCTGAGGATTCTGTGCCTGGGTCCTGACAGGAACAGGGGCAGCCTGTCATTCAGCGGGCCCCCCTTTCCCCTCCTGGATCTCAGCTCTGAGAGGGTAAAAGTGACCCCTGCGGCCCTGGAGTTTCCTGCCCTGTTTACATTTCAAGATGGCGCATCTTCGACGTCGTCAAGACCTGGGAGGGCAAAGCCACCCTCATTCTGACTCCCCTCTTACTGTACAGCACCCTCAGGACCCCCGAGTGCAGCGTCTCCCGGGGCGGAGGGCACAGATGGGCATGGGATGGAGACCAGCTTCAAGGGTGTGCACCTGCCCCCGCTGGGAAGGCCGCACTTCACATTTCAATGAAAAGAGCCCCATATTCTGCCTCACTTACTTAGCTTTATTGATTTTGTGACTTCATATTAATCTGCAAATTTGCCCTTTTGTGACAAAGTGAGGGTATAATTAGAAGGTACTAAACAAAAGGAGTGAATCATCCAAATATTTTTAATTAAATATTACCAGGTAGAGAAATTGGAGAGGATTTTCATTATTCAGGACACAAAAGGGTAGAGATTTCAATTATGTCCAGCAGTGTCTCTTCCTTTAGACATTGAAAGTACCATTGAAATAAAATGGAATTTAACTGATTAATTTTTAAAAAGTTATATCCAGTTTTTTTGAACAAGTTACATCCAGTTATTGTAACTAGTAGAAATTTATTGCTGGTAATGCATTAAAAATTTTAAAGACTAAATCTTATGGGTAGGAGATCCTAGTGATGGTGGAGAAATATAATTATTTCAATTGTCAGAGGAGAAAAGTAGTTTAAAAACTGAATGACAAGATAAATGGAAACATACATCGATGCAAGACTTTTGCATCAGTGTTCGCCGCAGCATTATTCATAGTAGCCCCAAAGTGGAGACAACCCAGTGTCGCTGCCTGATGAGTCAGTAAGCCAGGCAGAGCCTGTCCACAGGATGGACTGTTCAGACAGAAAAAGGAACGAAGCACCGGGGCCTCACAGCGTGGGCGGGCGTTGACAAGATCACGCGAGTGAGGGATGATGCTGTTTGCGTAAACAGTACACAGTAGGTTAGCTGATAGAAAGAGAGAGTAGAGTAGGGGCTGGGGGAGTTGGGGGGAAAGGGAGAGCGATGGTTACTGGCTGGATGGCTTTTTTTGGAGGTGATGAAAAATTTCTGAAATCAGATTGTGATCTTGATTGCGAAACTTTGCAAATATACTAGAAGTCATTGAACTGTGCACTAGAGTGAACTGTATGGTATTTGAGTTATTTCTCAATAAAGCCATTAAAATGGAATGGAAGATAATGCAGTCTTCATGCCCGGTAGCACCATAAATAACTTCAGAAAATTAATTTCCCTTATTTATTTTTAGTAAAACAAAATCCCATATATCTCTGTTAATATTCATAATTAAATAATTTCTTCCAATTAGCATGAATTTTAGTTACACACACACCTGTAGTTTCTACTCTTGGCAAGCATTCATCCCCTTGTTAAAATTGCTGTCAGTAATATATTTCAGTGAAGTCTTTGTGTCCAAAACACCAGAGAGTAATCCTTCTTGCCTACTCTCTTATTTCTCTAACTGATACCCAGCTTTGAAATGGGCACACTGATTCATGGATTATAAATAAAGAGGGCAGAGTTCAAAGAGCCTTGATAAGCTGTTTCTGTATTCAAAGACCAGCCACTCCTAAGTGACCCAGCCATTTGTGAACTCTTCAGTGATTAAGAACAATTTGATTCTGAGCTTTACGACAAAATTAAGAGAATTTATTAATAATAATAATAAGAGCCTTTGCTTGTATAGTTCTTAGCATGAGCCATAGGCAGTTATATAATTACTGATTTAATTTTAAAATAACTCTATTAATTTGATTCTGTTATTATCCCCAAATAAATGAGATAATTTAGTTTAAATTAATTTTTGAAAATTGAAAGTATTAATTGTAAATAACTTATTAACTTGATGAAGAGATTTTAGAACAAATTTCATTGTTTTTAACACTGCTTAACTCAGTTAAACTTGTGATTGCATCATTTTAAAAATCAATAAAATCGCTTTTAGGGCACAAATGGTGATATGGGTTTTAGCACACAAATATCGAAATTTTATCATTTAAGTTCAAAGATTTGGTTTTACGCGTGGTTTGCATTTAATATGTACATACATGTACACATAAAAGCACATTTATGTACACCCACCATATTGGTCGATATGCTTGTTGAGTCCAGTAAGAATTTGTGTTTGCACCATCAGTTGTGATCTTTTCCACTAACTAGTTTTCCTCTTAGGATCCCTTATCTAACAACCTTCCTAGTAAGTCGGCTAATTAAAGCCAACCATAATTCTTCTCCTATCTGCTGATTCTGGTGGCTCTTTCTTCCATCAGTGTCCTCTCTGTGTGCTAACTCGGAGCTTACTATTGTGATTTTCCTGGAGGGCCACACTTCTTAAAGAATTATTGTGTTGATGAAAAAGCACAGCATATATGAAATGCCTGACCCTGTGTCTGACACGCAGTAGGTGCTAAGCTTCTCCCCTGTTTCTGTGTTTGCTTGTAAGTTCCATTGCTGGCACCAAGGCTAGGTACTTTGCAGGCGTTAGGTCACTTAAATCAGTAGCCCTCCGAGGTGTGTTCTAATCTTATCCCAGATTCATCGATGAGGAGACTGAGGTTCTGAGCCCTTCTCTCCAGGACACAGCACGGTGGGTTCCAAAACAAGAATTCAGGCCCTGGAGTGCCTGTCTCCAAAGCCCACGCTTTTAACACAAAGCTTTATTTCCCTCCCTTCAGCACATTTAATGCTTGTGGCAGGTTCTCTTGGCTGCATGTTCAAATCTCATTCCCTCTTCTGCCTTTCTGGGAGAGCCATTCTCCAAATATGGTGTCTTCATTTTATTGTGGTAATCCACAGGTAATCATACACCTTCTGCCTGAAGAATTCACAAAAATGTCAGAAGCATGTATCCCAGCTCCCCTGGTAGCTGGGGCCTTAGGTATATGACTGATCATAGCCAATGGCATTGGAGGAGACCTCTTCAGAGACTCTGGGAATTTCTCTTTCTTCTGTGATAAAGATAAAGAGATACACATCTCCATCTACTACCTTCTTAATTTTTGACATTGTTGTGTGAAGATGCAATGATAAAACTGCAGAAGCTTCTTTCAGTCAGACTTGGCTAAGTAATGCTGCAGTAACAAGCGCCCTTCTAATCTCAGTGTTTTAAAATGACTCCTGTCCCCCATCCCATTCCCACCCCCAGTTACACTAGATGGTCGTTGCACTTTGGCTAGGTATTCTGCTCATCGGTTCCAGCCTCCTGTTGTAGGTGCCATCCTGGATGTTACTTTTTCTTTTTACGTGGGCAGAGAGAGAACCCTGGAAGGTTTCAAACTAGCATGTAAATGTTCCGCCCCAGAGCTGGCATACATCTCTTCTACCAAAAGTAATTAGAAAGAATTATTCCTGTGTCCCCATCCAACTCAAAGGGATGATGGTGTGCAGTTCTGCCTTGCACTGGTGGAGATATTTTACAGTTCCTGCGATGTCCGTTTGGTCAAGGGGATTGATTATCGCAAGTCGGTTGTTCTGGTCTTCTGCATCGTGGCTGAATTTCCGTGTACTTGTTCCGTTGATTACTGACAGAAGAGTGTTGGCATTTCTAACTATTCTGGCAGATTTGTTTAATTGACTTTCAGTTCTATAGGTGTTTACTTCTTGTATTTGGAAACTTTGGTTATATGTAAACACACTTAGGCTGTTTAAGACTTTTTGGAGAATTGGCTCCTTTTAACATTATGAAATGCCAGTATAAAATTCCTTATTCTGACAACTACTTTTCTGATATTATTATAGTCATTCAGCTTTCCTTTGGGTAGTGTGTGCTAGGCTTATGTTTTTTTTTTCTTTTTCTTGTAACCTGTTTATTATGCTATATTTAAATTGTGTTTCTTGTAGATAGTATAAAGTTGGTCTTGTTTTTTTTAAAAATCTGTTAACCTTGTCATTTATTTGCATGTTTAGGCTATTTGAGTTTAATGTGATTTTTAATATGGTTGATTTTTAAATCTGCATCCTTGCTAGTGGTTTTTTTCTAACTGTATCATTATTTTATTGTTCTTTTTATCTGTTTTCTTCCTGCCTTGGGATTAATTCAGTATTTTTGTGAGTCATTTCATCTCCATTATTAGATTATTATTTATATCTCCTTTCTAAAAAGCTTTCAGTTGTTTTCTAGGATTTAAAATATCCAGCTTTCATCACAGTCTACTTACAAATATTTTACTGCTTCATGTATGGTGTAAAATTCTTCCCTTTTATCATTCATGCTACTAATGTCATCTGTTTCACTATTCCACACCATAAATCCACAATCCATTTATACTGTTGTTGCTTTGAAAGTCAATTATCTTTAGTGATAACACATAAGGGAAAGGTTATTTATATTTGCCTTTGTTTTAACTGTTTCCATATATCTTCATTTCATTGTGTTAATCCACAAGTAATTATATACCTTCTGCCTGAAGAACTCACTGCAGTGTTTCTTGCAGTGGAAGGTCTGCTGGCTTTTGTTTGTCTGAAAAAAGTCTTTATTTCTCCTTTATGAGTTGAAATATTTTCCTTGTACATAGCACTTTAAAAATAGCCCTCTATTTTTTTTCTGGCCTGCATGGATTCTCAAAAGAAGTGCATTGTAATTTCTATTTTCATTCATCTATATGCAATTGTGTGGGCCCCTTCAGGTTTATCTCATCTTCAGTTTCAGCAGTTTGGTTTTGTGTCTAGATTTATTTTCAGAGTCCTCTGAAATCCTTGTGGTTTGATTTCTTGAATTATCATTGGAAACTTCATAGCTTTTTTGTATTTTGCCCCATTCTTACTCTCATCTTTTGCTAAGAATCCAAGTCCATTTGAGATCCCACAGATTTGCATGTTCTGTGCCATGTTTTTCCCTTTTTTTCTCTTTGTGTCTCAGTTCAGATTGCTTCTATTCTTCTGTCTTTATTTTTCTTCTTTCCGTGGCCATGTTGAGTTCACCAATGAGCCTGTGAAAGACATTCTTTGTCTCTCCTCCATGTTTTTAGTAATTGTGTTATGTAGCATTGGACCTCTTTATTATAGTTTGCATCTGTCTCGTCAAATTTCCTGTCCGTTCATGTTTTTGGTCACCTTTTCCACCTGGTCCTGTGTCCCTGGGTCATGCTGTAGGGCTTCCACAGAGACCCCTCCCCAAGGGCTAGGAGACCTGCCGAAGTCTGGTCCCAGAATGGTTTCCAGCTCCACCCCAGGAACAGAGAAGAGTTTTGCTTTGTGTTGTTTTGCCAACTCCCGAGCACATGGGGGTTCAGCTGAGCCCTACGCGTGGTGGTGACTGCTGCCCTCTTCCCGGCAGTTTAAAGCGCTGGTTTCTGATGAGGGAAGGAGCTGGCTTGGGCCTCCTGCGTTTCCAGGGACGGCCGCGGTGCCCCTGCAGGCCTCCAGCACCGAGCAAGGCGGCTTCCGCCCCCGCCCGTGCCCCAGCTGTCCTTGGAAGCACCCGTTGGAGGTCCATGTGGACGTTTAACCTCTGAAATGATAAATATCACCAGATATTTTACACACAGAAATTCTTTGGCATTATCGGTATTTTCAAGGTTAGAAAAGGTTTCTGATACCAAAACATTTGATAACTGCTGATGTCTATGATATTTTAATGTGCTGCTTACATCTTATTTAGGACTACTATATAAATAGTAGAGGTGAGGTTTATATACGTTTGTGCGTTTATGTGCAATAAAAATCTTTAAAGAATTTACACGAATCTGAAAGCATTGGTTGCCTCTGAGTAAGGGAACTCTGCTTAAAGGAAAGAAAAGAGGGAAAGTTGTTCACTGTAAATCTGTTTTGTTATGTTTTGAAAATTTTTAAACTTGTGAATGTTCTATTAAATATTCAAATATACTTTTAATTAAGTTAAAATATCTTGGAAATTAAAATACATAAGAATAGAATTTTACTGATAAGTGTTTGGAAAATAAAGAGAATCTTTTAGAAAACATATTAAGTTGTAAATAGATGGAAAAATGAGAGAAAAGAAGATAAATATAGTGTATAAATCAAAGATGTCTAATATCAGATTAGCAGTAAAACCTGAAATAAGAACAAAATACAGAGGGGAGGAAATTAGTTAGGAAACAACAGAAAGTTTTTCTGTACAACTAAGACATGTACCCACAGTCTGAAAGCCCTAAGGGCCCAGCAAAAAAAAATAACAAGCAAAAATAGCAAACATGAATGTCTGATACTAGGATGTATTCAGGAAATATTACAACACCAGGAATAAAGAGAATGACCTAGAAGTGTCCAGAGAGGGAAAACAATCAAAATCAAAATTTCATTGTATTTGTCAAGGGCAACAATTGAAGCTCAATGAAAATAGTTCAATGCTTTCATATTCTACGGGAGAAGGGTTTTTGTTTATCTTCAGCTAAACTGTTAATTAATTGTTATGACACTAAAGAAGTATTTTCAAATATGGAAAGCTTTAAAAAAAGATCTAAGAGAAATTTTTGTGGGGAGAGAGAGCTACTAGAAGTTTCCCTTCATCAAAATTAGGAAGTAAATGGAGTAAAGGGAAGATGTGAATCTAGAAAACAGGGAGACTCATAGGAAAGTGGCCACGCAAAATCCCAGGTCAGTGAGAAACAGGAGCCCAAAGATAGAGACCACGCCGGGAGCCCAGACTGGAGGACACACGAGGTGGCGGGCACCTAGGAGTTGAAGCAAGAAGCACATCTGTTCTGTTACTATACTGAAAGACTCGGGAAAAACATAATAACAGATGTATAGAAAACTCAGCAAATAAAGCTATTAACTCCAAGATTAAAAGGTACAAAACTATCATAAAATAAGAAATGCATGTAAAATTTGATTTAAGTAGTATAACATTACTTTTTTTCCTTCTGCCATTCCACTTTCTTGAAATGAGTTAACTTATAGCTTTAAGTGCATACAGAGAAATGCACAAGAGGAAATAAATACATACCGAACAGTCTTGTGGCTGAACATCACTTTCAAAATTTCATCAACTTTCAACAATTCAGTTACCTGGAAATAATTGCCTCCAGTCTAGCGTATTTAGTTATTTGGGCATTTAAATTACTGTGTCAAATCTGTGCTTACAACGGCTGAGTAGGAAGCCAGATGGAAAAGCATGCCATCTGTGTTCATCTAATTCCATTGAACCTACAACCACAGGACTTCAGCTTGGACTAGTTCAAACTAATCAATAGAATTTTGTTGTTACGAACCACTTTGGGTCTCGTGTCCCGTGTTGCTCGTGCCAATTGAGGGAGACCAGATTTAGTAAAGCAAAGCAGAAACGTTAGTCGCTGATCAAAGAATGGAGAAGGGTGGACACATGACCCAAAGACACCTTCTCCCCGAAGGGTGGAGCACGGGGTTCTTTTGATGGGTGCTTGTGGTGAGTGGGGAGCGGTAGCTCGGCCTGCCTTGTACCCCGTGCTCTTGCCTTCAGAGCTCTATCGGGTTTAGGCAGCTCCTGTGGCTTTGGGCATCCGGCACTCAGGTCCTGGGAAGAGCACAGCTGAAAAGGCGCCAAGAGCTGCAGGCAAGCGAGGTCAGACTTCTTGTCTATGTGGGCTTAAGCTGCTCCTGCCCGTGGGGGCTCGCCCTTGCTCACGGAGGCTTGCCTTTGCCCACGGCGGCGTGCCCCGCCCATGGCGGCGTGCCCGGCCTGCGTTGGCTTGCCTTCTCAAAGCGGTCTGCCTGTTCAAGGAGGCCCGGGGCCTGAACCCGGGGCCTCCCATGTGGTAAACCGGTGCCCTACCAACTGGGCTATACAGCCGGCCCGGCAGAGGACTCTAGTTAAGTTAAACCTTTATAGTACAATTTGACTCATGCTTTATGATAAAATACACACTTTTATTTGAATAAAATATTAAAGGAGCCAGTAGATGCCAAATTCGCGGCCCATGGTGAGGAGTCCCTTTCGTTGTCACTGTTTAAGAAGACTCTGAGTTCAGGGCTGGCTTCAGATTAAAAAACACTGCTGTAGGAGAGGAGTCAGGAAGTTTTTATTTCTGAATCCAGATTGCACAGTGAAAAGAAGTAACTGAGCAAACTCAATGCCTGGGTAGCAAGGAAATGCTAGAGTATGTTAGCAGTGGATAAATGCCGTGGGATAAGATAGAGCAAGGCAAGGCGGTTGGGAGCGGAGGGGGTGAGCAGGGTGGCAGAGAAAATCTAAGCTTTATGAAATAGAATATAACTTCATGATGCTAAGAAATGACTTCTAGAAAGTAGGTTTTATGCTATTTCATTATTTTCCTGGTCTCTCTCCCTTCTACACTGTGAGCACCAGATGACGGCTGTTGGGTCCACCTGGTGCACAAGGCTCGCACCTCTGGCTTTTTGGATGCTTTCGCTCAGGTGTTAACTTGTGAACGTTCTACCTTCAAGTAATTTTTAAAAATCAGAGTAGAATTAACTAAGTGTGTCTTGGAAATTAAAAATAAAAGTACAGAAATTTCAAACGTTGGTGAGGAATGTTTGGAAGATAAAGTAAAGCCTATCTCGAAAGCATAATGAAGTGTCCATCTCTGGAAGACAAGAGAGGAAAGGAAAAAATGGGGAGGAGTGTTTCAGTCAGAGATTTCCAGTAAAGAATGATCAGGAGAATGCAGCCTAAAAGAACAGGATAATTCAGAAACGCTGCGGACATTAAGGCCGTGTTTTACGTCACGCACGTGATACTGTCCCGAAGCAACCCACACACACTCCTCCATGCTGACTTTGCATGAGTCTTTCCTCTGCTTTCCTTGAAACCTCCTAAAACCACTCTCTGGTGGGAGACCAGCTTCTCTGCCTCGATGGATGCTCCTACTGCCGCGCCCAGCGGGACTGTGCGTGGGAAGGCGGGTCTCTATCCCGGGCTTCTGCAGCCTGAGCGAGGCCCCACCATCTGCTGCAGCCTGGCCTCTTGCAACAGGCCCTTTTCAGACCTTCTCGGGGCAGGAGAGTGGGTGGGCCTCTGAGAGCCACGAGAAAGGAGCAGCCCCCCTCCAGAGAGCAGTAGAGGCCGATTTTGCCTGCTGGTTTCTCCAGGCAGAGCTCAAAGGGCCAGCCTGCCGGGCTGCCTCCCTTACGCACGGCTTCCAGACTCATTCAGGCTGTTGGCAGAATCCAGCTCCTTGCAGCTGTAGGACTGGCAGTCCCTATTTCCAGCGGGGGTCTGCCCCCAGCTCCTCGAGGCCTCTCTGGAGCAGACGCACATGTCCCTGGCATCGCAGAGCCACCGACGGTGCATGGGAGCTTCCTCACACGGACCCTGTCTGACTTCCTCTTGCTGCATCTCTCTGACTCCTGTTGAAAAACTTTCCTGTGTGATTAGATCAGGCCCACCCAGATTAACAAGGACACTCTCCCCATTACCAGGTCATAAACTTCATCACCTCTGCACAGTCCCTTTTGCCATGGCAGGTAACAAATTCACAGGTTCCAGAGGTTAGGGTGGGGCCATCTTTGTGTTGCCCCGTTCTGCCCACCATGCGTGGTAAGTGTTCAGCTCCTATTAGATCTCATTGTTGCTCTTATTCTATTCTGACAACTCCTGTGATACCCAGATCCTCTCTAGGACGTCACCACAAGGGAACTCCTGGCCAAGGCGCGGAGTCTTCCTCCAAGGGGCAGCTGGCTTGTACTCTCACGTCTGCTACAGCTGCACGTGTGTGCACAGGGCAGTGCAGGTGTAGACGCACTCGTGTGCAGGCAGCCACGTGTGCACGTGAGACGGCTGAGTGCCGGGTCGCCCTGAGCCTCTCCTTCCTGCCTCACAGACACGGCCAGTGGTGAGCCAGGCTCACCGTGATGTGGGGAGAAGGCGCCCAGTGCACTGTGCTCCGCTGTCTTTCCTTGAGGAGCAATATTCTGGAAATACTCGGAGCCTGGTGTCTCCCACCTCCACAGTGCCGAGAGAATAAGCTTCTTTTGGTTATTTTGAAGATGGTAAAAGCTGCTCATCCCCAGAAGGGCCAAGCTTTGGTTTAATTTGGGCTTTGGCAGTAACTGCATGAGAGGTATTAGAAATTAAAAATAGAACAGAAAATGTGAAAATTGCTAAGAATTTTGGAAGGTAAAGAAAATCTTGGTACATTTATTTTTCAGACCTCTGCACCCCCACGTTCGCTCACATGCACACACGTACTGCTTTGGAAATCTGCCTCTTTTCATTTTCCCGATCAAGAGCTCAAATTTCTGGGTATTTGGCATGATATCCCTTATAAGATAGTTCTTGTATCTCTTTCTAAAACTTTCTGAGTCATTTATTCTTTAAATTGTAGTGACGTGGACTTCTTAACAGTAAAATTAGTTTTCATTTTTCTTCTGTACATACTGTGTGGCCACCCTCCAGCTGATGCCTTCCCTTTGATATGTTGGGTTCAGAAGAGTTCATTGAAAAAGTCCCACCTGCAGATCATTTATTATAAAAATATTAAAGACCACTCTCTCAAGGCATGTCTATTTACAATGCATTCTCCAGGGACAGTCCTCTTGCCTCCTGTTAAAAATGAAATATCTCCTGCTGGCAAAATGTTGATCCCAATCCCAAGAGAGTTAATGGATTAAGCATGTTTGGATGTCAGCCATTGTCAGAGGCTTTTGAAAAACATAAACTAAATTAATTGGCTGTACGCACTTTATATTTTCTACACACCTTTTTTTTTTTGGAATAAATGAGCAATTTTCTTGTGATATTTACTGAAAGCAAACATCATCTCACAAAGGCTGCCATCTGCCCCACTGATCAGCGTGGCAAGCCAAGCCCGCTGAAGGGGGAGGTCAGGGTCTCTCCGTGTGCTGAGGTGGTCAGAGGCCTGGGAATAGGAGCAGTTGTGACACACTTTATAATGTTTTCTCTAGTGAGTGAATGTATTTTGAGGGCACATCTTTGCTTGGCTGTGATTTCAGACCTGCTTTCCTTGATGTGAATAAGTCACAAGTAATTGCATGCTAATTACAACTTTTAACAGAGACCAAGCCCCTCCTCCGAGTAAGATGTTGTGTTAGAAACACTCTATTATCCTATTAAAGCAGAGGTTCTTACCGAGGGGCCGTGAGCTTGAGCTGAAATTATTCTTGTGGGCACATGTTGATGCAGGTGTGATATATTTATTAAACAGCACACAGTGTCTGTGGGCTTAGGAAGGGGTCCATGTTTTCCACCTGACTGGCAAAGGGTCCGTGGAGCAAAACGGGTTAAGAGCCCTGCGTTAAAGCATCAAGGCGACACTGGTGAATGGCAGTTACTCCCTCTTAGAGTTGAGGACAGTCAAACAGGTGTGAGCAGGGCCCGGCACAGGAAGGACGTCACAGCCCTCAGGGAACATTGCAGCTGCTTCCCTGAGGTCGGTGCTGCCAACCATTCCCTACCGTCAGTGCACCAGACCCACTGCTGCCTGCAGCCCCAGGAACCGGACGGCACGTGCCCGCGTCCTCCCGCCTCTGGGCGCTGTGCGGCCAGCTCCTGATCTGTTGGAATGCAGCTCTGTAAGAGGGAGGATTTGGGGATGTGAGATCACTGATGACCCCGGCATCCCAGATTGCTAGAGGAGAGCCTGGCCCTCAGGAGGCGCTGCAGGAATGTGTACTGAATGCGTGAGTGAGTGGATGGTGGGTACAGAAGGCACCCTACCCAAACCAAATCAAGGCGCGTAACGATCGTCACAGTTTCAACCACGCAATGGAAAGGAGAAAACCCTTCTTACTTAGTGTTTATTGAGGAAATGTTTTTCTATTAATATCTAGAAGAGAACCATGATAGCGTAGAAAGGATGTCGGCTCCAGCTGCTGGCACCGTGAAGCGCTTAGCCCACGGGGAGCAGAAAGAGCAGCGTGTCTGGGGTCTGGGCAGTGTGACGGGTTTGAGTTTTCGCCTCTCTTTCATTTGAGGCCGTGACTCTTTCCCCCTTTAGCATGTAACTCTCTGTGTCAATACCTCAGGTAAGGGACAATCAGCAGGAAGTGAGAATTCAGAAGTCTTTTTATTTTGAGTTTCCAAAATCTTGGCGCTTGGTGTGGTGGGCGGTGCATGAGAGAGTGGGCGGTCGGTTGGCGAAATCCGGCGATTTGCAGAGCCAGGCTTTGTGCGTGCAGTCGCGCACCCCCACTATGGAAGATGCAGATGATGCAGAGAGCAGGACGAGGCGCACGCGTCGGCAGAGGCGCGCCCTGGGTGCCAGGCGCGGGGATCCCCGAGAAGTGGGGGCCCGTAGTGCTGCCGTTCAGGGGGCGCAGTCTGATGGGGAAAAGTGAAAAGCCCATATATGGAGGATCTGAATGCAGAAGGTTCAGAGCTCGGCTCTGCTTTCCAGGGAGGGGCTCAGGGAGATGGTAAAACCCTCCTGGAGACATGGCTGCACAGGCAGAGGTGAAAACCGTGGTTGCCTGCTGAGCGGGCCATGACTGCTCTGGAAAGGGGCAGCGGTTAGCGGGAGGGCAGGGCCTGAAGGGCCTGGAACCCTGCGGAAGAGGGAAACAAAAGCAGCTATGTGGCTGTCAGCCCAAGACTCTTCCCACTGAATGCTTGGTAACAAATGAGCCCCTCTTCCCTTGAATGGAAGGAAATGGGAGAAACCCCAAAGTGGCTGAGATCATTTTATCCCTTTGGATGCTCTAAATAGAGTTACAGAAATGAAAGGAGGTCAGAGCTGATTGTGGTCTGAAATTTTTTTGCATTTCTCTGATAAGTTCATTAAGGTTTGCATGCATGCATTCCCCCCTCTTCTGTCTCTTTCAGCGTGAGTTTATATTTATATTCATATTTATTTATATTTATATTTATATTTATGGAGAATGGAAATTAAGGTATAAAAACTGGAAGTGTGAAACTTACATAAAGTAGGAAGAAAGTTAGCATTCATGTCCCTGCAACACCTTATGTTAAGACAGCACAAAATAAGAGTGAGAGGTGCCAGCCTTCTGCATTCAGTGTTGGTAAACCCAATTAAGTCTATGGATGCTGCAAACCATCAGTGGTCAAAGCAGGAAGGTAACTGAATGTATCCGTCAACAGCAGCCAAATTCGTCTGTCAAGTCAATGAAAGTCTTAGAAATCTCTGATTGCGATGTCCGTGTTAAGTGGGATAGACATATGCACCATGCCACGCTTCTTCCAGGAAGGCAGCGTGTGGAAGGCGTTTGTGGGCACCCCTGCCAACAGCTCCCTCGGCGTGGCCTTTGCACCTCGCGCCTCGCCCACTCCCTCCCCACCTGGAGGCAGCTGCAGTGCTTGGCTGTCTGCAGCGCTGGACGCAGTGGGCAGGGACGAGGCAGCCAGCCCCGCCCCGCTGCTGCCTCCTTCCAGTAGAGTGATGGATGGCCACTTTCAGGGGCAAGAAGGCTCGCCTCCTTCCAGGGCAGGTGTCCTCTGGCTGTCCCGCAGGCCTTGGGGTTCCTTGGCCTTTCCATCACCTGGCGATCTCCTCTCCTTTCTCTTCTGGGTTCTACTGACTTCCAGCTTCTTCTCCACGTGGTGTTTGGTTTTTCTCTTCCTAAAGCTACCAGTAACAGGGTCAAGGTCCAGCCTCACTCTGATGGACCACACCTTAACTGAAAGTAACAGCTTCAGTATAACAATGGGTTCACACCCCCGCGAGGGATTAAGACCGGGGTCTTTTTCCTGGGGTACATAACCCCACCTTCGCAG
>PVKH010019530.1:0-14834 GCA_004027955.1 Chaetophractus vellerosus
GCCGCCTTTCCACATATGAGGTCTTGGGTTCAATCCCCAGCCCAGGTACCTCAAGGGGAAAAAAAAAAAAAAAGCTACAGAGCTTCACCTTTAAGCATTCCCAAAATTGTCCTTTTCCTAAGAAGCATTCCTTTAACTGTTCCTTCTGCTGGTAGTAATAATTAAAATCACCAACATTTGAGTGCTTATTAGTGCTTGCTGCTGTTCTAAGTACTTTATAGGGTGTGGGTGTGGGTGTGTGTCCCTCCCTTTTAATTACCCTATGAGGTTGATACTGGTTTTATCACCTATATTTTCACAGATGAGGAAACTGAAGCACAAGGAGATTAAATAATTGATCAAGATTTTACAGTTAAGTGGTAGGACTAGGATTTAATACAGGCATCATGACTTCACAACCTGCACTATTTACTTTTATACTATGTTGACTCTATTTCACTAATGTGATATTACTATTTCTTGATTTGTTGCTTGAGTTTGATATGATAAATGCAGATTTAGCTTTCTAAAGACACTAGTCTGGGGGCCAGTGGGTAGATGCTTGGCTACAGGCTGTTTTGGGAGAGGCAGGAGATTAGGATTTTCTTTTCCAGTGCTTCTCAAACTATCTGTGGGGTTTTTTCTTTTTTCTTTCAATTTTTTTTCCATTGTAAGATTGATGTTTTAGAAAAAGACTATAAAAATGAATTTCTAAAAAAAAAATGAAATTACAAAAACACACTATAAGCTCTATTTTAAAAAATTAGATTTAACAACATTTTGTCAAATTACTATAGAAGGTTAAGGTTCTAAACTTTCAATTTTTGTACTTATCTCTTCAGAAGCTATTTATACATAACTTTGAATTGTGTTGCCCCTATTCATATTTAAGATTACAATTAGTCTTCCTATCTTCAGTCACATATTTCAGTCCTTCCTTTTCTCATACTAAGCATAGCTAAATATTGAGCCTCTTTAGGATTATGTGGGGCACATTCACTTTCATTTTGGTATTTAGCCCCAGTAAATCTTTCTTAAAGGAATGAGTGAATTTTCATTTACAGTTTAAGTTCCTTTGTATCATTGTCATTGGTAGGGATTGATTTGTATGCCAGTATCAGAAAACTTGATAAACACTGGCTTAAGCAAGTCAGTTTTTCTTGTGTAATTGGAATTCCAGATATAGGCAATCCAGGGCAATCCAGTGCAGTTGCTCAGGGATCAAGTCATCAAGGAACCAGTATCCTATCTTCCTGAGCCATTATAGTTTATGGTTTTTGTCTTTATGATCACAAGATTACTGCTATATTTCTAGGTACTTCCCCCGAGTTTCAGGAAAGGAAGGTGAAGAAAGGATTAAGGGAAATCTCTTTTCACAAGGCTTTGCACTTTTGTTCTGGTAGACAGTTCCCCCCTATGGGACTGATACCTATATTTCATTGGCTAGAACTATGTCATATGGCATATGCTTCACCCTAGCTGCAGAAGAGGCTGAGAATTTGAATATTCTGCTTTTGAGCCTTTATAGGAAACAAGGGAGAAGAGGGTTAGAATTGGTGTTTAACTCCTTGTATTGGAAGCAGTATGCATAGTGGTTAAGAACATGGACCTGGCTTTGAATCCTTGGCTTTGTTACTTCCTAGCTGTGTGACTTTAACAGTACTGTGCCTTAAATGAGTATAATAATAGATATAGATACTTCACTGTGTTGAAAAGATTAAAGGATTAATATTTGCCAGGGGCTTGTGCTATTTAGGTATTAGCTATCATCATCATTAATCAATCAGCCATTATTACCACCACTAACTAGAAGAGTTATTAAAATTGAGATTGCAAATTGTAATTGTAAACTCAGGAATTAGTTTTCTTTGGGATAGGAAAGAAAAGTGTTTAAATAAGCAGATCTGGGTAGGTGCTTTCAAGTAGGATTGGTGGAAGATGGTAGAACTTTCCTGAGAGCTCTGGTGATTGGATTGCACTATTATTGGTGACTGTACTGCACCATTAAAAATTATATGCTGAGTTTAAGATATTGGGGCCATTTTAATTTATTAATTTAAATCCTTTTAGAGTTTGATGACCCTTAGATCATCTTGAACAAATTATCATTGTACCAAAAAAGCCCTCAAATTTTGTTTAATAGAAATTTCCTCTCTCATTGATAGAATGTTTGATGACTTAGCTGTTGATTATACTTTGAAATATGATTTTGTTAATATTGTTAGTATTGTTGCTAGGCTTTTCCAGTTTTTAATTATTCTGCTTTAAAAAAAACTTATTTATTATTTTTTCTATTTTCTTTTTAGCCCCATCTGCTTTGATATGATTGAGGAAGCATATATGACGAAATGTGGCCACAGCTTTTGGTAAGATAATTTTACTCAGTGAAATTATCTTTTGTCAATTTTTAACTAAAATGTAAATGTAGCCAGTTGGAGGGTAAGTTTTTAAAACTAATTTTGGCTATCTTGTAATCATAACATTCCCTTGACTGATATATCTATAATGTTTCCTTCACTGATACATCTTTACATGTTTAACAGCCTCAAAGCAGTAAACATTTGGTTGGTGCATAAGATACTTATATACCATAGATGATACAAATGGATTTTTAAAAATTTGGATTGATTAATTGTTAATTAAGAGCTTGACTACTCTTTTTGAAAATCAAGTCTGATTGTGAATACTGCAGTAGGAGGTGTTGGGCAACCAGGATGAGGCATGAAACACTACTTACTTGTGACAATAGACAGTAAGCACAGTAAAATAGGTTGAGAAAGGACATGGGAAAAGGATATAGAGGATTAAAAAGTGCTGGTCTCTTCTTTGATACCAGTTTGCTCATTGGTATCTTTAGATTATGTAATGTCACATTTATCTGTGTGTTTTTAATTCCTTTTTTTTTCTTTTTGATTGGAGATTATGCATCCTACTTGCAATCAATCATCTTCATAAATTATTTTCCTATTCTGTTAGCATATTATTTTAGCGTTTGTATTTCAGTTGTGCTCTAATGATCCTTATATTAAAATTCATATTGAAGTTCGTTTCATAATTTTATACTGAAGTTGTATATGATGCCTGGCAGGTTCATATGTCTTAGTAATGAAGAGTTTTGGGTGTTAATACCAGTCTATAAGTTCTTTAGTTTGCTCTGGAAATAGCCAATCTACCAGACATTTAAAAAGAAATGTAGATTCACAATAGTTTTCTTAGGTTGCATTATCTACTTTCTTTATCAAAATAAAAATATTTAAATGATAAAAGTAAGATATATTCATGGCTAAAAAAGCAATTTTAGTTTTACAGAAAGGTATAATATGAAATGTTTTTCCCTTCTAGCCTTTCTTGCCCATCTTTTCAGAAGTTATCACTGAGTGAGGAATAATTGTGTATTCTTTCATCACCTTCTTGTCATTCTTTTTAAAGGCCATCTTGCTTTCTTGAATAATATTTATTTCCAGGTATATCATTACCTTGATATATTTGTAAGATTTATGAATTACTTTATGCTTTGGATTGCTAATGAAATTCTGGTCTTGTAGGTCTTGCTTTTAGGCTGATATATGTGTGGTCTAGGTCTTTTCAGCCTGATTGCTTAGTAATAGTGTTCTCTTTGCTTCATAAATTGATCTAGCACCTTAGTATTTCATAGGAACCATATGTTTGTCAAAGACTTTGGATTTTGAGTATTCTGGAATATTGGGTGATCTGGAACAGGGTTTCTCAACCTTGGCACTATTGATGTATTAGACCAGATAATTCATCGTCGTGGGAGTTGTCCTGTACATTACAGTTTGTTTAGGAGTATCCCTGACCCTACTGGTCGGTCTGGTAGCAAACCTCTTCTTTCCAGTTGTGACAACCAAAAATGCCTCCAAGTTTTGCCAAGTGTTCTTTGGGGGACAAAATTGCCCTTCTTTGAAAACCACTTACCTAGAACTAAAACAGCTAGTTCTGGTTGTAAAATTTGCCTAACCTTTTTCAGGTTACTCAACCTAATCCTGCTGCTGCTTTCTCTACCCCTTCTCCTTCCCTTTCCCCCTTTTCTTTCCTCTCTCCTACTCCAACACCTCCTTTTTCTTTTTCATAGATTTCAAAGTGTTGAAATGCTGAACAGATTGTAAAGTGGAGCTTTTATTTTTCATAATTGTCTTCCTCTAACTTATAAATTCACTTTAGCATTTTAAAAAAAGACTTGGAAGAGTCTACTAAATCAGTTCAGTAATGTGCTTCACTATGTTGTGAAGTAAAGCAAATTACTGATTGACCTTATAACTATATATGTTTGACCTTTTCAATGAGTTCTATAATCTTCATGGCGTATCTTTAAGTCATTGTTGGAAAGCCCCACTGATTCTTTAAATAGCTTCTCCCTCCTACATCCAAATAAAAAGTTTAGGCTTTGGTCCTTGTTACGTTTTGTTATTATTGTGTTACACCCTGATGTGAATGTGTTTTAAGATATTTACCAGAGATGGGAAATTCAGAATTATTTACTGTCTGCTAACAGGTGAGTCCTATGGTACTTCAATCATCAATAGTAACCTATTGTATCTCCTGTCTTTTTATTTAATTAATTAAATAATTTGTTCCCCTCCCTTGCTGCTTGCGCTTACTGTCTGCTCTGTGTGTCCATTTGCTGTGTCTTCTTCTCTGTCTGCTTGTTTCCCTTTGTTGCGTCACCTTCCAGTGCCATCCACAGGCATGGACTGCCAGCTTGCCTTCACCAGGAGGCCCTGGGAATCGAACCCGGGGCCTCCTACATGGTAGATAGGAGCCCAATTGATTGAGCCACATCTGCTTCTCTGTATTAACTGTCTTCTAACTTGAATGGTAGAGCCAAGCTGTATACCATTCCAAGGCTCCATCCAAATCATTAACACTAAATCAAACTGGATAAACATTAACTGTTTATCTCCCATCTCATATATAATTCTTTCCTAGTAACACATTGGAGAAATATAGCAGAAACTTTTTTCACTTTGTTCCCACTTGAGAACTCTTCTGTCATGTGAACTTACTAGCTATAGTATAAATGAAACTCAATGATATAATTTAAAAAATTGGCTTCTATATAATATAGAAATAAAATTTGCTCTTTTCCCTTTTGCTGTCTCTAGCTTGTTCTCTGCTTCTCAAATTTCATGTCTACCATGTCCTGATTTACTATTTTGCTTCATTACAAATTACTAAAATTAACATGACCCTCACCATTGTCATCTCCCAGAGATGATATCTGGATCATGCCTGGATTTCAGCTTGCCTTTTGGGATTCTTGGCTAATCCATTTTTCTACAATTTTCTGATTACTCACAGTTTTCTGTAACTCACAGTTTTTCGATTACTCACAGTTTTCTATAAATCCTCATCCCTATTTACAAAGAAAGAAAAGCATATTTATATATCATAGGCAGGTATATACTTAATAGGAGAAACAAAGTAAATATATACATGTAAAGAGAAATTAATATCCATTCTTTATTATCATTTAATAGAGAGAACAGGCATCCATTTATGTTAGCTCACTGTGATGCTAATTTTTTCTTTTTTTAAGAGTTACAGTGTGAGTAGCTATTGTAAACCTCTCAGGTAGACCTGAGACACACATCTCTATTACCTCTTTTACCTACCTGTTTTGTTCACAGGTCTAGGCACTTACTTGTTGGCATTTAAAACATTATGTCTGCACTGGTGATGGTCAAATAGGTTAGATGAATGAGAATGAATTAGAGTTGCTGGGGTAAAAAATTATGAGAATTTCTAGTAGTGTTTTATATGACCCAGAAGGCAGCAGAAGCATGTTGCTTTCTTGGTGTATTAGTCAGTCAGAGGGGTGCTGATGCAAAATCCCAGAAATCTGTTGGGATTTATGAAGCGTATTTGGGGTAGAAGCTTACATTTACCAGGCCATAAAGCATGTTACTTCCCTCACCAAAGTCTGTTGCCATGTGTTGGAGCAAGATGACTGCTGATATCTGCCAAGAATTCAGGCTTCCTGGGTTCCTCTCTTCCCAGGGCTTATTTCTCTCCGGGCTCAGCTGCCCTGCTCTCTCTACAAGGCCAGCCGCAGACCATCAGGTGACCGGCTCTCTCTCTCCCTGGGGCTCTACTTTCTCCGGACTCAACTGCTCTGCTTCTCTGTATGCTTATTTCCCGGGCTCCAGCTCAAAACTCCAGCATCAAAACTCCAACTCCCTTCTTTACAGTGCGGTTTCTCTGTGAGTCCCCACTCAAGAAGGGGGCGAGGATGCAACACCTACTGATGTGGCCCAATCAAAGCCTTAATCATTATTTAATCAAGTAAAAGTGAAACCTCTGAGTCCAATATAATCTAATATGCCCAGAGGGACAGACCGGTTTACAAACATAATCCATTTTCTGTTTTTGGAATTCATAAACAATATCAAACTGCTGCACTTGGTTATGCCTGTTCTTTCATCCATTCAACATTTATTGAGTCCTAACTCTCTTAAAAAGATACTGTGCTAGCGTTTGAGGGTGCAGAGATAAGTAAGACTAATCCTTGCTTTTCTTTTTTTTTTCCTTTCCCATGTATACCTTTGAGCCATTATTTTCTTCATTATTTTCTTTATGTTTAGGGCCTTCTTTCTCCAAGGTATCAGCCACATGATACAAAATCTGGAGTGGAGTTTTAATGTGTTCTTATTAGAGCTAGATTCAAGTGCAGTATTTGAAATTAACATATTATTCCTTCAGAAAGAGAAGAAATGCAGTGATAGCATACACTTGCTTTGAAAATATAACTTAGAAACACAGACCAATAATTTTGAGCAAATGGAACAAACTTGAATGTACACACACATATACCAAACTCCAAAATATCAGAAAAACATATGAAATCTGACATTCTAATTAATACAGTTATTTTCATCAAGTCATCTCATTTTTCCTAAACACTCTGAGAAAGTGAAAAGTACAAAATTAAGAGTAGTCTCTAAAGCTGTTATTGCCAGACATCATTCTAGTAAAACATTGTCTTGATTACTTCTGAAATAAAGTTATATATACTCATCTTGGGCACCTTTTGCTTGATTTATTTAAATTAATTTAAATATTGTATTCTTTGAATCCAACATGATAAGGAAAACTTTAAAAGCTCAAGAGGATTTACCCAATATTCCTTTTCCCTGAGTTTCTTTCTCCAACTCCACCCAGCCTCCTACTACTTTCCTATTGAGTCCATGAACCATCTCTAACACACTCTCCACTTTTCTAAAATATAAGATCTCAGTGAAGACCTTTATAGCCATTCTAATGTATCCTCTTTTTGCTTAACTTTCTCTTTTCACTGACCAACACTATTGTGTTCCATTTTTTCCTTTATTTTTAAAGAAGCTTTAGATTACATAAATGTTACATTGAAAACATAGGGGATTTCCATATACCCCACCGCCTCCCCCATCCCACACTTTCCCCCAATAACAACATCTTTCATTAGTGTGGTACAAATACAATTGGAAATCCCTGCTTTTAATGAGCAAATAAAAGAGGTGCTGATAGGCACATATATTTCTCAGACTAGTACAGGTGTACCCTGGGGTGATAGTGAAGTACTAGAGGTATAAAATAAACTAGATGTATCTTGTCACTTCAGTTTTATACAGTGGTATCTAATTCGATGCATTTTAAATTTTATAATTTGATGAATATTATCAAGTGTAATGAAGAAAAGTCACCTGAACTTTTGCTCCTAGGGATGATTCCATCTGGATAAGTCCCAGACTATTTTCTTTTCTGGGAGGGATAGTTTGGTATTAAGTCTACAGACATAGGATATGAGTAGGACACTGAAGAAAGGAAAGGAGGTCTACTAGATTCTGGGATAATTTCTTGTGTATTGACAAACTGTTTCTTTGGCCTAACAATTTAGCTTATTCTTCTTGTCATATTATTTACTCATTTTCTAACTACCATTTCTTTACAAAAACTGTTTTGTGGGGAGTTGGTGTAGCTCAGTGTTTGAGTGCCTGCTTCTCATGTACGAGGTCCTGGGTTCAATCCCCAGTACCACCTCTTTTTAAAAAAAAAATATTTTTGCTAAAATCTAAATTGCCCTTATTCCACCTATCTGTCAGTCCCTGTCTCTCATCTTTAATAAATTTCCAAATTTTCTCCTTAATGACTTACCTTATTTGAACTTGCTGATTGTTTCTAAGTGTTAAATCATGTCATGTGGGAGTATTTCCTGGCTATATTAACCCACTTCCTTTTTCCTAAATAGGCTATAAGTTTCTCCATGTTGGGGTTCTTATTCTGTTGTATTTGTATATCTACTTTATGTTCCTCCTTTGCAATTAAAAAAAAAAACACATTTAATATGTTACTTTCTTCATTGAAACTTACATGGAGGAAATTCAGTCAAATATGGAGCTGGTGTATAGGTATTATGGTAACCCTAGCTTTGTCATAGTTGCAAGAAGTGATGATACTGTTTCTGAAACACTGTGCAAATAATTTATTCAACAGATATTTGAGTACTTAATATGTGTTAGGTACTTATTCCAATTTTAGGTCCCAAGGTATGCCAGAGACCACTATTAGATGTTTGATTCTCTATAACTTCCTCCTTTTTACTTATCTTGAAAATGGCAAATGTGAGATAACAAAGTAGTTGTAACCAGAATAGCCATGTCTGATGGATGTAATTTTTTTAATTTGATAAAGTGAAAGGGATATAAAAATCAGCTTCAGTTTATAAAGCTGAAGCAAATTGATAGTAATTTGGATTCAGAAAAAAAGATGTACTTTTCATTTGAGGAATCATCTTTATCAATCACCCTTATAATTTCTTAGAAATAGTATTATTTCTGACTGTTAGAAGTAATACATTTTTATTATAGAAAGTTAGATTAAGACATCAATGAAGAAAAAGTTTCCCATAATTAAAAGACATACCATTGTGGTGAATGTCCTTTTCATTTTATTTTCAATGTACACATATACTACCTTCTTTTTTTAAAAAACAGAAATAGGAATTTACCCACTATTTTATAGGTTGTCATTTTATTCAATAATATAGTGTTGTAGTGACATTTTTCTCATGTCATTTAGCTATGTCTCTGTGACTTGGTGGAACAATATTTAAAAAGTTTTTTTTAATAAAGCAGTACACATTTGTAAAAGGTCAGACATTATAGTAATATATAACATAAGAAAGGGAGGTTTCCTTTAATCCTGTTTCTCCAGAGATAACTGCTAATACTTGTTAGATTATTTTTTTCACAGCATATACTTATATCTTACTGTATGTTTTTTTTATTGGCTGCATTGCACTACCTTGATGTTAACAAATTTAATCAATTTTTTAGTGTTTAGGTTGCTTATGATTTATTTTGCTATTTACAAACCCTGCATTGAACATCTTTGCACATATACATCTCTGGTTATTTTCTTGGATAAATTCCTAGGACTAAAATCATTAGGTCAAATGGGAGACATAACCTCAAGGTTTTTTATGCAACTTGCTTTCTAGAAAAGTTGTGCCAATAATATTTCTTCCAACAGTACATGAAGTTGTCCTTATCCACAGGTGTTCCTTAACCCGGACAATATTTATTTTTTCCATTCTGACTGGTAAAACTAGTATATAATTTTAAATAAATTTTTCATCACTAGTGAAAGTGTTTTTCATTCTTGTTGACCAATTTTTTGAATGAGCTCTCTGTGAATTAAAGTATCAGCAACCCCATGGACCCAAGTGTTTGTTTAATCAAACGATAAGCATTTTCTTTTTTTAGAGTTATTATGTGTAATATAAATTGCATAAATTTAAAATTTAGTAGCCTACCTTTTAAAATCTTACATTCAATAGTCTTGCTATTAAAGATTATTTTTAATAACTTTTATATACTATTCATTTAATAAATGTTCTATGTATCTTCTCTTTATTTTAATTGTGAGATTATTTTTAGAAAATGAGGTATAGAAGACTAATAGGCATTATTTTGTGACCGGTTTATTGATTTATCATTGATTAAGTTTGTTTTATTTTTTTCCCCCTACTTATAGCTACAAGTGTATTCATCAGAGTTTGGAGGACAATAATAGATGTCCCAAGTGTAACTATGTTGTGGATAATATTGATCATCTCTATCCTAATTTCTTGGGTGAGTCTTTCGAATGATTTTTATTTTTCTAATATACTATCCCCAAATGTGTGTGCTAGCTCTAATTTATTTAGAGAACCTATCTTAGAAGTAAATAACTCTATTTTTAAATATTAAAAAAAATGTAACTGATATAATTCTTAGATTCTTGTGTAGTGGCTAGATAGACTATGAGGCTGAAGGAGAATGCCAGAGGTTCAGGACATGTGCCTCTTCATGTAGTATTGTCTATTCCTGTAGCTTTTTCTTCTGGGGCAGAAGTGAAAAACAGGAAAGGATTAATGGGGAGGGGAAAGCCATGTTTGGGGAATATTGAGGGGAAGGCAAAAAATATCTTGCGTATGAGGATCCTTGAATGGGTGAAAAGAGTATGAACTGAAGAGGCAATTGAAAAGCCAGAAGCAAGTAAGGAAGATATGGGTATAGAACTTTTGAGAGAGGAATGGTAAGAACAGGAAAAAGAGAGATGCAAATAGGGAATCTGTAGATGTAAATGGTTAGTGATTATACCTAGTCAGAGGCCTATTGTAAATATCAAAAATTCTGCATGTTGAAAAGCCTACCATATTGAGGGAAACCTTTATTCTTGGCATTTTGGGAATGAATAATAAAACCTAAGCTTAATTTTCAGATATGGGCAGAGATGAAGCAGCACACTAAGTATGTATATAAAAAATGTTGATTTTTCTCATTCTTAACCCTAACATGCTCAGAAATAGGGCATAATATCTACTTGTGTATTAGATTTTGACCTGCAGTGCTTCAGTTGCAGTTTGATTTTGCTTGGCTTAGATGGTAGTTTATAATAAATCATGAATTATAACTTTTTTGGCAGTGGCCTTCCTTTTTACCTCTGCTCTACAATTAAATTGGTTACAGCCCTTTTTTTCTTCATTCACTTTTCACTACAATCCACTATTTTTTCATGAAGTAAACTTACTGGATGAATGTACAGCAGAAAGGAGCTCTGAAGGAAATATTTTGAAGATTTTCTGCTGGAATGATAAATTTTTGTAGGTAGATAGTCTTGTGGCAGACTTGGAGAAAGAATTTAGAAAAAGAGCAAAGAGAGAATTATTGAGTGGTATGGTGCCCTGGAGGACTGGAATTCATGGGCTAAGTTAGATAAAAGAGAAACCAAGTACTGCAAAGTAGAGTCCTTTGTCCCTGAACTAGCAAATATGGATTGATGTTGCTGTTTGGGCTAGGATCACTCTTCTATCAGTTGTCAAAACTTTGGAAAACTACTTCTTTTGGAGTGATTAAGCATGGAAAGAAGTAGATGTTCTGAAGATTTTGATATTTACTAAATTTTTCAGGCAACATTCCTTAATTACTCTACAAGTTTGAAATTTTGTTATATGAGGTTCTTAATATTGAGAAGGGGGTACTAGATACAAGTAGGGAAGGAATATGAAAAATACAGTACTGTTTAAGTTGGAAAGTGAATTATTTATACTCAAATTATGTATTCAATAAATAGTGAATTCACGGTTACTGACTTTTTAAGCTAGAAATTATCTTGGAGATCATCTAATTTTAACCTCTTTCTAGGAATAAGAAATTTTTGTATTGGGTAATTGAAAGGTAATTATTTTATGCCACTGTTTGAAATCTTTTAATTATAATACAGTTTCCAATGTGATTATATATGTCAGTCATGGAAATAACATTTCATCCTGATACATATCTCTCTGTTTTTCTGCCCATTACCCTTTACCTTTGTCCTTTATACAGTGATGACCAAATCCTTGGGTTCCTACAGTAGGTAGAAGTACTTTTCCAAAGTTATGACAACTGAAAAAAGAGTGCTTCTAGAGCCCTCACAGCATTATCAGTCCATATTTGCCAGTTCAGGGTTAGAAAATTCTACTTTGCAATACTTGGTTTCTCTTTTACCTAACTTAACCCCTGCACTCAGAGTGTGACTAAGATTGTTGATCTATATGTTCTGAAAATGAAATACCACTTGTTTTTTTTTCTTTACTGAAAAAAATCTCTTCTAAGTTATAACCATTGATTCAGTTTGAGATTACATGATTTGGAGAGTGCCTCTGGGTTAAGAAGACCTTGATCTGAGCCTTTTAAAGTGAATTCTGGGGAACGGATGTAGCTTAGTAGTTGTAGCTTCCCATGTATGAGGTTGTAGGTTCAAATCCCAGTACCTCCTAAAAAAAAATAATAAAGTGAATTCAGATTTCTTTTTGAGCATGGTAAATTAACTAAACATACGTTATGCAGTTCTGATCTAGTCTAAGCAGTCTTGAATCTTTTCTTTTTTGGTAGGTTAGGACCATCCTACCTGGTGTCATATGACTTTATGTTGTACACATACCTAAGTCCTGAGTAGAGGGCTGGGCTCGACAATTTCTATAGCAATGGTTTTCAAACCTTTTTTGCTTGTATAACTTGGTTAAAAATTCTGAAAAATGATGTGTCTTCTCTAATATTTTTAAGTTGACATATAAAACTTTTCTTCATAAAATTTAAGTGGTTGTAAAGGATGTAATTTCTTGAGTATTGTAAACACCGACATTTGAAATAAAACTCTCTCTTTAAAATGTGTCCAGTGGAATCTATGTATCAAAGTGATTTGGTACTTATCATCATTGATTTGAAAAAACACAAATAATCTTTTCAGTAACAGTGTGAAATTTTACATTATTCTTTTTCTCTTTGAGCTACTAATTAAATTCTACATCACTTACATAATTTTATCCTTATATAATGTATTTTCAACTTGAAAGTCTTATTGATTTACCTATACTACTTTCTTATAACCAAAATGCATATAAAGAGAAGTGACAGAATTAAACATTTCTTTTCAGCATAATTTTGTAATGTGTTAAATAGTTTTCTAGGATTGTTATTGCAGTTGTTGTTACTATATAATTCAACAAAATTAGTGTTATAAACTTTTATCCATAACATTTTATTATAAATCTGTCTCTTAATGAGGTGGATGATGACTTCCTCCCCAGTTAATTCTAGTGCACTGATGATTATTCCTAGGTCAAGGATTCAGTTTCATTTGTATTTTTATTTTTAAAAGTATATAAATAAGTTAATGGGGAAACAGTAAGTTTTGTTACAGTATCACTCAATTCTTTGACCTCCTTCTGAGTTATCTGCTAAAAAATGTACTTACTGATTTATCATCAGAAAACATTTTAATGATCTATTATTAGTTAAGGAGGCAGGTTTTTCCATCAATTTTGGTGAAAAAGAATTTGAAGCCCAGCACTCAAAGAGTGTTGGTTTGCTGGTCGTTAGATATTTTGATTTTCTCTTTCCTGCCTTGAGTATTACGTTACAGTGTCTCCCTACCCTAGGCTCTCTATCCCAATTTTTCTTTCTACCTTCCACAGCGGTGTCATCCCCCTTCTGCATGGCATATACTCTCTCTGCAGTACCTGTCTCTCTCTCTCTCTCTCTGTCTCAGTAGATGTGGGTTTACATGACAATCATGCATAAAAAAATAGGATTCCCTTATACCACCCTATGAACAATGCCTTGCATTGGTATGGTACATTTGTTACAATTGATGAAAGCATATTTTAAAAATTATACTATTAGCTGTAGTCTTATGGTTTAACCAAGGGTTCATTGTTTATGTTGTGCAGTTCCATGAATTTTTTAAAAAACTTATTTTATTCTCATATATAGAATCTAACTTTTCCCCTTTTAATCATTTTCAGATATCTATTTCAGTGCTGTTAATTATGTTTACAATGTTGTGCTACCATCACTGCCATTCATTACCAAACTCTTTCCATCATTCCAAATAGGAACCCTTTACATTTTAGGCCTTTCCCATTCACTATCCTTGCCCTGTTCCTTGGTAACCTATATTCTGGATTCTGACTCTGTGAGTTTGTTTATTCTAATGGTTTCAAAACAATGAGATCATACAATATTTGTCCTTTTGTGTCTGGCTTATTTCACTCAACATGATGTCTTCCAGGTTCATCCATGTTGGCACATGTATCAGGATTTCATTCCTTTTTATAGCTTAATATTATTCCATTGTATATTGTATTAGTTTGCCACAGGGATACTAATGCAAAATATCAGAAATGGGTTAGATTTTATAAAGGAAATTTTATTAGAGGAAAAACATACAGTTCTGAGGCTGCAAAAATGTTCAAATAAAGGCACCATCAGAGATGCTTTCTCACCAAAATCAGCTATTGGTGATCCAGGCATCGTGCCACATGGTGAAGCAAGATGGCAGCCTATCTCTGCCGAGGTCCCTGACTTCCCCTCCTGACTTGCTGTCTCCTGGAGCCCAGCTGTGGGCAAGCAGGCATATGGCTTGTTTCTTCAGCTTTGAACTGCTCCTCTGGGGTCTCTTTCTGTGCCTCTGTGCTCTGCTGATTCCAGACTCTGGGACCTCTCTCAGCCTCTTGGGCCTTCTCTGTCTTCCTTCAGTCTTCTCTCTCAGATGGCAGGATCGAAGCGACACCTTCCTTTCCCTCTGTGTTCTCAGTTTATATAAGACCCAACAAGAGGGCAGAGAGCTAACCTGCATCAGGCCTCACTGATGTGGCCCAAACAAACGTCCTAAAGCGATCTGACTGAAAAGTGATGCAGTCTAATGCAATCAAAGGGTACCATAGCCACAGCAATGGATTAGTTTAAGAACAATCTTTTGGGATTCAAAAACGCACTTCATTTATTTAAAAAAAATTTTTTTAAAGATTTATTTTATTTATTTATACACTC
>PVKH010019531.1:0-14831 GCA_004027955.1 Chaetophractus vellerosus
AAGGAAGGAGGAATCTTGCCAAGAATGAAGGCACTGCCTGTTACAGCCCCTAGAGCTACTTAGGTTATTTCGCCCCACTACTGTGGAAAGCATGGTATAGGGTGTTCTTTCTTTATCTAGGCCCAGAGTAAAGACCTGGGGAATCTGTTATTGCCCAGCCTCTAAATGGCGAGCAAGTCACTGAATTTAGTGGTGTCTCCTTACCCTTCAATAGAGATAGTATCTGGGCCTTGGCCTCCACGTGTGGGGTATTCACTGACTTTCCTACAGCCGTGCTATTTCTGTTCTGCGGTGGCTTTGTGGGTACAATCACAACCCCCACAAAGGCCTGTGGATACGAGCCATTTATAAATAGGATCTTTACGGACGCTATTAGTTAAGGTGAGGCCAGACTGGACCAGAGCGGGCCTTAACCCAGAGGCAATGTGGGCCCAGCGGCAGGAAACAGATGGGGAGAGAGAGACGAGACATGACACAACTCCAAACCTTAAGGAGTGGGGTCTGCTCCTCAGTGCCTGCTCTATAAACCTGTCTTCTCCTGTTGCCTGGGGAGTTTTTCTTTGCTCCACTGCTGCAGTATATGTTTTCAAAATGGACCATGGCATACAAAGAATATCTTCTATATCCGTGCTTCTAAATACTTTCTCGGTGGTATAGCATACATGGAAACATCATGTGTGGGCAGCCCCTTGGTGCCGAGGGACCAGCTGGGAATTTGTGCTGTCCAGGCCTCACCCAGCCGTGCCAAGTGGATCGACATCTAGGCAGACCTGTCGACTCCCCCATGGCCCTCAGCTGCTTGGGAAGCTCTGTTCTAGAACGCCCTGCTCTGAACCATCAAAAGACAATTTTAGCACGTGTTTCTATCCACCCCCCTTTAACACCCCCTAAACTGTTGCCATGAAAGTCTTTCATTTTTATCTTTCTGGGCTGTTAATTGCCACCTTCTCTGTAGCAGCTAGAGTTTGGCGTTCCCCCATTTGAAGATGATTCTTGTTCTGTGCAATTGCTGTGTATGAACAGATCTGCCGCCCTCCAGGCTCAGTTTCCCCATGTCTTAAGACCCTAGGCCTGCCTTAAAACAAAGCACCACAAACTTGGCTTAAAGCAACAGGGTTTTCTTCTCTCTCTTATGGAGACTCAAAGTCTGAAGTCAAGGTGTCAGTAGGGCCATCCTCCTGGGAGGATACGAGGGAAGAAGCCTTTGGGTTCCCAGCTTCAGGTGGTGCCTGACGATCCTTGACTTCCCACGGCTTGTAGCTGCCTCTGTCTTCTCACGCCTTCCCCTGTGCATCTCTCCTCTTCTTATAAGGACACCAGTCAGATTGGATTAAGCCCCACTCCAGTATGTCTTGTCCTTAACTAATTATATCTGCAATGACCCTATTTCCAAATAAGGTTACGTTCTGAGGTACCGGGTTAGGACTTCAACGTAGCGTTTTACGAGACACAGTTCAACCCATAACACCCTGTCTTCAGAATTTCTGGGTACCCCTGCCTTGTCTTCTCTTTAATGAGAAGGTACAAGCATGGCATACATGGTAGTTATTTTCTTCTGCGTCAGAAATGAAAATCGAGCTCTGTGCAATTAATGCCTTGGCCTGATCCAGGGCCCTTCTTGGCATCTCCGATGTAGTCGGAACATCGCAGAAGAAAAACATTACCATAATTTATGTGACTTAGGAACTAATTTCTTCCCATCACTATAAAAATGACATTTTAAAATGAAGAAGTTATTAGCCAAGAAGAAAGTACTCCTGGAGATCAACTGATGGCTTTTAATAATGCGAGTCAGAGAGAACTGGGTTCTGGCACTGCTTCTAAGAGGCCTGTTGACAGCATGGAAGGTTCCAGAAGGGCATGCAAATGGGGGTAGAGCAGCAGGAGTTGGTGGGAACATTTGGATTTTTTAGCCTGGAGAAAAGAAGTCCAAGGGGAGGCAGGAAGCTATTTTCAGCTCTCTGAAGAAGAATTAATAAACCTGAATTCTTCAGTCAACAGAACTGAATCTGAAGGGTAAAAAAAAAAGATAGTCACGGTAAAAAAAATCACACACAGGTAGAAATTTCACACACGCAGGTAAAAATTACTGGTGTCAACATTTGGGTGCGTATCCTCCCAGAGGTTTTTCTGTGTAAACCTAAACCTATAAACACCCATACATATATGCATATTTTATATCATGCATATATATTTATGTGCAGTTTTACAAAAATGGCATCATGACCTAAATATTTTTCTGAAACTGGAAGGACAAGTTTGGACTCCATATAATTAAGACATTGAAGAAATGGGCATATCTGGTGGTGGATTAGGCTACTCATGGGGTAGTGAGCTTGCCATGAGTACAAGTGTTAGAATAGTGAGTCCTGATGCAGTGTGTGTGCGAATTTCCTGGGGAGCCTGTTAAACGGCAGCGTCTGACTCAGTCGGCCTGGCGTGAGGCGTGAGACGCTCCTTTTCTGACAAGCTTCCAGGCCATGCTGGTCTGGGAACCACTCGTTGAGGACCAGGGTCTAAGTGGTCTTCGCTAGGGGTGCTTGGAAGGGATGCCCGTCTTGGGTAGGGATGAAATGCGTCTACGTTTCCTTATACACTTGCAAGTTGTATTTTATATCGCTCACACGTACATCCATGGAAAAGAATGTTGATTATACATATGTGTTTCCATTTACAGTCTCACCATTACTCACCAGTTCTTTCTTCTCTCTCTCTTCTCTCGTACAGGCTACAATAACAGATAGTAATGATAACCATTCTTATTACATTCAAAGCAAACATCATATTCCTTCAATTCCACTCTTTCTGTATATCTTTATTTAGAAAAATGTGTATTTTTTAGATTTTAGGATCATTTCCATGTGTCTTAGCTAGCTCCCACAGTAATATGGAATATAAAGTGTGCCTTTAGTTGATGTCCCTCTTTAATCCTAGCAAAGGGAACCACAATTAAAATAATAGTAAATAAGAATGGCTAAGAACAATTAAGCATATCTTACATGCTAGGACTGTTTTAAGGGTTTTATATGAACTAAGTAATTTGATCTAAAATAAAAACCTATGAAATAGACACTATGATTATCTCATTTTATACATGAAGAAACTGAGACAGGGAAATTAAGGAATTTGTGTAAGGGCACACAGCTGGTTACTGGAAGAGCTGGGGTTTTAATCCAGACAATCTCGCTCCTACATCAGCACTTTCAGCTGCTATAGCCTCATTGGGATGATGTGAAAGAAGAACTTACCTTAAATTTGTGTTGAAATGCAGGTTTTATTTCATTACTATTAAGGTACCATTATTTTGGGTAATGCTTATTCTTTGCATCCATGCTACATTTTGTAAATTCTGGCTTATTTGTGGAATTTCCTTAGGCACATGGAATCTGCTGGAATAAGCAGAATGAATTGCATGAAACTTAAACTAGCATTTGTAAAATACATACGAGCCTTTTGTAAATTCAGAACGATAATTTGCTGACACTTGCCAAAACTAAAGGATACCTGAAATCGTTATCGGTTTGAGTGATTTAAGACTTTTTTTGTTTTTTTTTACAATATTACACCTCAAGCCTGACTCATCCTACGTCATCATTAAGGGAGAAGATGATTGAGATATGCAACTGTGCCAAACTTCCCTTTTCCAAAACGGCTTATTTTCCTAGTAAATAAACTATGCTTAAGAATTAGTATTAACCCTTTTAGATTTTTTCCCTTTAAAGAGGATCAAGGCGAGTATTTAAGTGACTCAGAGCGAGCTCCTGACATCTCTAGCTGTCGAGTTGTCTGCTAAAGACACCTGCCCCATGGCACAGTGTGGCCATTGCTGTGCATGGGGGCGGGGGGGTGAGCAACGGAGTTTGGGCTGCCGCTGCCCAAGAAGGCACCTGCCACCAAGGCTGGTGCTCAGGAAGCAGAACGGAGATGCCCGGGGGCCGGGGGTGGGCAGTGGTGCTCCTTCTAAGGGGCCATCTCTCAGGATTAGCAGGGACCGCCTGTTTCTATTTTCAAAATACTTACGTTTATTAACTTTTTATAATAGCTGCTGTGTTCCGTGGCTCAGGAGATCTTAACAGAGAGAGGCTTGCTGATTATTCACGGAGCTGGGCAGCTCAGAAGGGCAGCTCAGGCTCTGTCCGCTTCCCCTGTGGGCAGAGAAGCCCCGGCATGGTAGTTACTCAGCCAGCGGCAGTGGCAGGTGTGTCTTTTTATCCATGCCCTCTTGCAGGGAGGAAGAATAAACTGGGCTGGGACCAGGGTGGTGGTGGAGCAGGAAGCCCGGATGTGGTGGGGCTTCTCCGTCTTGCTGCTTCTCTGCATTTGGTGATGTGTAGAGACGGGTCAGGGCTGGAAGGGGACCTTCCACGCTGGGGCCCTGGGCAAGGAGGATGCTCGGATGCAAGCCAGCCGTAAAGGGCTTTTTGCTCAGCTATCAGAACAAGGACCAGTTTTTCATTTTGGTTTTCACACTAATGGATCTTTTTTGTGAGAGATAATTTATTTGTAGTAAAGTGCACCGATCTCAACCATATCACTCTGTGCATGGAGAAATGGATCCACCTGTGTAACCATTGCCTGGCTCAGAACAGATCGTTTTCACTGTCCCAAAGAGCGCTCGGTGCCCACTTCCTGGCACCCTCTCCCCTCCCTCCACATGCATACTCACATGCAGGACCCCCCCCCCCAACTACTCGGAGTGTCCCCTCCTTGCCCTGCACTGGTGGACTTGCATGGCGTGTGTTATCTGAGGTGCGTCCGTGTTGTCCACGTACCAGGAGTTTGCTCTCCGTTGCGTGACTTCTCCACAGCTGGTTCATCAGTTCTCCAGTTGATGGACAGGTGGGCTGTTTCCAGTTTTTTTTTTTGTTTTTTTTTTTTAAAGATTTATTTATTTTATTACATATCTCGCCTTCCCCCCGCTGCGGCGACACGCCGAGAGTGGTCACTGCGCAGGCACGGCTTTCCCCGCTTGTGGGCGGTCTCTGCGTCCGTTCACGGCCGGCTTTCAGCTCGCGGGTGGCTGGCCACGCTCCATCCGCGGGCGACCTGCCCTGCCCTGCCCGTGGCGGCTCTTGCCATGTCCATGGCAGCTTCTTGCCCTGCCCACGGCGGCTCCGGCCCGCCCATGGCGGCTTGCCATTCTCAAGGCGGTCTGCCCGCTAGGAGAGGTCCCCGGGAATCGAACCCGGGGCCTCCCATGTGGTATGCCAGCGCCCTATCCACTGGGCTATCGAGCCGGCCCCCTATTTCCAGTTTTGAGCTACTATGACTAAAGCTGCTCTGAGCCTTCTTGTATAGGTCTTTGGTGGACATACATTTCCATTCCTCCTGGGTGATTACCTAAGAGTGGGCTTGCTGAGCCACAGGGCAGGGGTCTGATTAGCTTTATTCAGAAGCCCCAGACAGGTTCCCAGAGTGGCTGCCGTTACACTCCCACCAGCAGAGAGGACAAGGCTGGTCCTGACCATGGCGTCATGCTGTCACCTGCCCTTCAACTGGGTGTTCACTGACCTAGCGAGAGTCGAGATGGGAAGCAATGGAATTGCAGAGTGCATGCACTGGAGAGGGACTGAGCCGCTCCCTTCCAGAAGGACACGCTCATTTGCTCCCAGACCACTCCTCAGCCCAGCGACGCCTGCCAGCCCTCCACTAGGAGCTGCACCGAGGGCAGATGGGCCTGCTTTACGTAATTAATTCTCGGCCTGTCTCGGCTCGCCCGCACCTTGACCTCACCTCTGTGCTCTCTCTTTGCACCCACAGCATTTTCATCCAGCTTCACAGACCTCTGTCCTTCTGTCTTTGCTGACTTCCTTGGTTGGCCTCTCGTGTCACTGAGGCTCAGAGTGAAGACATCTCTCGCCTAATAGCCGTGGGGCTTTGGGCATGGGGCTCATCACCTCTCGGCCTCTGCTTCCTCACCTGTGACTGGGGAGACGCGTGCTGCGAGCAGGAAAACAGCTCATGCGGCCAAGGCACAGAGCATGTGCTCAGCAGTCCCACTGCTCTTATTCTCCGCACCACCCTCCTGCTGGATTTCATGTACGCGATTGGCTCTCCACCCGCCCGCAGGCCCCTGAGAGGACAATTCCCATAAAAGGCCCTCCTTGCGACTGCCCGAGGAATTCCAGCCCAGTCCCTTCTCTTTCTGCGGCTGAGCCACCACCCGTTACAATGAGGCATGGCTTAAGGGGAAACAGGCACGCTTTCTAGTGCAGAGTTAAAAAGTTCCTGCCAGCTTAACCTGCGGCCCTTGGATTTCCTCTCCCATGTTCCCAGGATGAGGATTAAAGTTTAAGGCTTAGACGCTAAAAATAGGACTCTGTTCTGCATTTTCAAAGATTCTAATACTTCCTTAAACTCTCATTTGAAAGCATGAAGAGCCTCTCCCCGTGACAAATGAAATGCGGCCACGTGCCAAGCACCTTAATACTATTCCAGGTGTTCCTGTGGTCCTCTGGCATGTCTAGGTGCCCTTCCCATCCACAGCAGATGGCGCCTAGTAAGCCTTGGGAACAGAAAGGTCAGTGATTTTTAGTTTTATTTTTTATTTTAAGGAGGTAACAGGGATTGAACCTGAGACCTCGTCCATAGGAAGCAGGCGCTCAAACCACTGAGCCACACCTGCTCCCCAGGTCATTGATTTTATCTCAAACGATATCCTCCAGCAGCTTCTCACTGGCATCCAAGCTCTTGTCTTGCAGTTTTCAGGCATGGTGAGCCAGTTTAGCTCTTCACACCCGTTCCCTGCTGCCTAGTGCTCCAGCATCATGCTTGGGTGCCATAAGCCTGTACGTGGACCTCCCTCCTCCCCCTCTCCCATGCACACGTGGCGCTTTTCCTCTTCTTTCTGCCTTTACTCCCGGCTTCCCTCTCTCTGGTGAGTGCTGCTTCTGCACCAGGCTGAGTTCGCTCTCTATACCTCATCCGTGACTTCACTGCCCCTTCATACCTGGAAACACTGGTCCATACTCTCCATCTCCAGTTCCTCACCTCTCATTCTCACCACTCATTCCATTCCCAGTGGCTTTCATCCCTGCCACTCTGCTGAAAGAGCTCTTATCAGATGATTCACCTTGTCACCTGTATCATCTCCCTTGACCCCTCAGCCTCAGTTGATACAGACGTTGGGCCTTCCTCTTCCGTGACATTTTTTTTCCCTGTAGCTTCGGGGCACTGCCCTTATTGCCTGAACGTTTTCCTCACAGATCTTAATGTGGACAGCCCTTCTCCTCATGGACGTCACCTCCTCAAGGGCCTCCCCAGTTTGTGACCATCCTAATCAAAGCAGCGCCCCCCACTCTCTTCACTTTCTACCTACTTTTTTTTTTTTTTTTAAACAGCATGTATCTATGTCTTACCTTTTTACTTACATATATATGGGTTAAAATTCTATGGGACAGTTTTTGGTTTGTTTTCTTGTATTTTTTTACTTTTTTGTTTTGTTTTTTAACTTCTTTTCTTTGTTTTTAAAGGAACTTTAGATTACATAAATGTTACATTGAAAAATATAAAGGATTCCCATATAATCCCCTCCATACACACTTTCCCCCATTAACAACATCTTTCATTAGTGTGGTACATTTGTTACAACTGATGAACACATATTCAAGTATTGCTACTAAGTATAGTCTATAGTTTACATTATGTTTTACACTTTGCACTGCATAATTTTATAGGTTTTGACAAAATGTATAATGACTTGTATCCTTCATTGCAATATCATGCAGAACAATTCCAGTGTCCCAGAAATGCCCCATGTTACTCCAATTCTTCCCTCTCCCTCACCTGAGAACCACTGATGACCACTGTCTATATATCAATGTTACAAGTTCTTCCATTATTAGAACAATAATAAGCCTACTTTAGTCCATAGTTGCATTCCCCCCTTATGTTTGTTCATTCCTCAATTTTGAGGATTTTGTCATGGTGATGCCTACTTTGCTTCCAATTGAGAGGGGGCTAAGATCCCATGGACCAGGTGGATGGAACTACCATGCTTGCAGTTGTAGATACTTACTCTCTGATTTTTGGAATGGCCTTGTCCATCTTCATCCTTTTGTTATTTGTCCTGGATGAACTGCATAGTAGGTGTTACAACTCTCCTGAGATACAGCGCTCAACTGGCATATGAACAGCTGGAAGATTTTAAGACTCTGGGACATGTATTTAATGGGTATAGTGCTAATTATAGGTTCAAATAAATGGGGCAGAAGAACCATGTATAGGAAAACTATAAATGAGTCTTACTCTGATACATTGGGAGATGGGTTATCATACATTCAAAGGTAAGCCCCACTGAGAGGTTACTGGTTTCCTGAGATTGTCTTCTCTGCCTATAGTGTCCAGATATCTCTAGAGCCCTCAGGAGCACCTCCTAATTGGGGCACTGTTTACAGTGGCAGTCAGTGAGGTCCTCCTGAGACATGCATAAGTGTAACCTCTGGAACGATCTCCTGACTCACTTTGAAATATTTGAGCCATAAAAATTCATTTGTATTTAATATTTCCCCCTTTCAGTCTAGGTCATTTTCCAAATGCATTGCTAGTTGGCACTTGGTATTAATCCCTCAGTGCCAGGGAGGCTTATCCCCAGGAGTCATGTCCCACATCATTGGGGAAGGTAGTGAATTTATAAGTTGAGTTTGGCTTAGAGAGAGGCCACATTTGAGCAAGTAGGCTTTCAGGAGGTAACTCTTAGGCAATATATATTACTAGGCTAAGTTTCAATTTCACAAGAGCAAGGTTCATAAGTACAACCATCAATATGAAGAGCCTACTGTATTGCTCTGTCCTCCTTTGCTAGGCACTGCCTATGTACTCTAGAGATTCTTGCCACTCTATGAGAGAATGTAGCCAGGACTCCCCAGTCATGGGGCAGTTTTTAACTACTGAATTGTCCATTTGGCAATAATGATAACTGTCATTGATTGATGACCTTGCTTTGTGCTAGTTGCTGCACTAAATAATTTGCATATGTTTCATTTAATGAAGTAGGAACTACTATCTTCATCTCGCATTGTGGAAACTGAAGTCCAGAAAGGTTAAATAATCTAACATGTTCCCATAGTAAGTATCATAGCAAGGATTCAATCCTAGCCCTTCTGACTTAAAGATCTGTGATAAAAATCATTGCATTGAAAAACCACTGAATTATGCTGCTTTCCCATGCTTTCAGAAAGTATAAAGAGAGAGTTGATGTGACAGAATATCTGACTAGAGAGAATTAACATTTTATGTTCTGTCTGGAGCTCTAAGCATTTCAAGGTTTGGCTTTGTGACAACTGAAGAAATAATAGATCATACACAGTAAGGTATTCATTTTATTTTGCATTGAGTGTGGCAAACATTCATCAAATAGTAAAGAAGTGCACACTGGGTCTTGCATAAGTCTTAGCAAAGAATATAAATTTCTAAAACTTGTAGCTTCTAAATAATAAGATATATGTTAGTTTACTTTTCAATGAATCAGTATTTTGAGATTAAGTGTAACTAACTCCCAATTAAAACAAAATGTGGAAGTGCAGCTGCTCTAGATTTTCTTTTCCTTTTGACTCTACTTAGTCATTAAACCAAGGCTTTCATGATTACTGGCAGGGGAAAGCAGGTTGTAATGTATTTTTTGGCTAGAGAGAGCAGGTGTTTTCCACCTGTTTGGTTCTAGCTCCCAGGCTGAACTTTGCCTTCTTTATACTAATCCACAGCACACTATCCCAGCTCATGGTGTGCTGGCAAACTGTTCTTCCATTGCTGGCAAACCTGCCTAGCCCTGAGCTGGAGCCAGCCTACCCAGAACCTGTTTTCTCCAAACCCCATCTCTGCTTCCCTGGTGGGTTCCTATGGTATCCATCTCCTACTGCCTGCTACTTCTCAAAAAAAAAAAAAAAAAAAAGATTCAAAAACTCTTGGGAAGTTTTATATTAATGCCTTCCTATGTAGCCCCTCCCAGAAATGTTTGCATCTTTTAAAAGAGAATAATGAGAGCTGCCAAACCCAACAGGGTAAACCCCATATGCATGGGTGTCTGAGGGGTAGTTTTTTTTTAAATAATTTATTTTTAAGATACTTAGATTATGTAAATGTTACATAAAAAATGTAGGGGATTCCCATATGCCCCACTCCCTAGCCCCCCCCCCCCACTTTCCCACATTAACAACAGCCTTCATTAGTGTGGTGTATTTGTTACAATTGATGAACACATATTGGAGCATTGCCACTATGTGTGGATTATAGTTTACATTATAGTTTAAATTTTCTTCTACACAATTTTGTGATGACAAGATATATAATGGCCTGTATCTGTCATTGCAATGTCATTCAGGACAATTCCAGTGCCTGAAAATGCCTCCAAATTACACCTATTTTTCCCTTTACCTCCCCTCAGAACCTCCGGGGTCCACTGCCTCCACATCAATGATAAAAGTTCTTCCATTGCTAGGGTAACAATAAGTCTATAGTAGAATAACAGTAAGTCTACTGTAAGTCATCATTCATTCCCCAATTCTGAAGAATCTGGTATGATGATGCCCACTCCACCTCTAATTGAGAGGGGGCTTAGATTCCATTGGGGCAGATGGATAGGGCTATCTTGCTTGCAGTTGTAGACTTTCTCTGTTCCCATCTCTGTTCCTTGGGATGGTGGTTGTCCATCATCATTTCCTTGTTAGTTGTCCTGGGTGAGTCCAATGAACTGGAGAGTAGGTGTTGCATCTCTGTTGAGATTCAGGATCTGACTGGCACATGGAAAGTCCAAAGATTTAAGTCTCTTGGACATAAACCTATCAACTCTAATACTAACTATAGGTTCAATATAAGGGGCAGAAGAGTCATGTGTAAGGAAACCAAAACTGAGTCCGACTCTGTCTCAATGGGGAGCATAAATTCCAAAGTAGGGCGCACTGGCAGGCCTGTTAGCCCTGCCTATAGTGTTTAGATGTCTCCAGAGCCTTCAGGAGCTCTGCTATTTGAGGCAATATTTACTGTGGTAGGCAATGAGATACCACTGAGACATGCATAAGCATAACCTCTGGAATGACCTCCTGACTCATTTTGAAATCTTTTAGCCATATAAACTCATTTGTCTTTACCCTTTCCCTCTTTTGGTCATGGTCTTTTTCCAGTTGCATTGCTAGTTGATGCTTGGCAGTAATCCCTCGGTGCCAGGGAGGCTCATCCCCGGGAGTCATGTCCCATGCTGAGGGGAAGGTAATGCATTTATATGCTGAGTTTGGCTTAGAGAGAGGCCACATTTGAGCAACAAAGTGGCTCTCAGGAGGTAACTCTTAGGCAACCTATTATACTAGGCTAAGTTTCAGTTTTAAAAGTAAAGTTTCATAAATACAGTCATCAATATGGAGGGCCCGCTCAATGGTCCATCCTCCTTCACTAGTCAATGCCCCTATACTCAGGATGGGAATTGGATATTCTGTCATTTATTGTGTGGATCTCCACCCACTGTGACAATGCCCCATGAACACTTGAACTCATTCATATGCCTTACAGGTATGCCTCAGGTGAACCTCCTCCCATGCATCCCCCAACACTGACACCTTGCACCAATCATCCTCCCCTGCCACAGTTGTAACCCTTCTGTGATCCACAACTTCTTCAAAAATGAAGCCAACAAAATAACTGAATAAAATTAATAAGAAAATGAAATAATAATGATAGTTTTAAATATAAATAAAATACAAAAAATTAAAAAGAATTGGAAATAATAAAAAATAAAAATAAGAAATAATTTTGGCATTATGTCTTTCATCACTGTCAGATCTGTTCTCTTGTATGTACAGTGACATTTTCTTCCATTTATTCCCCGTGTCTTATTTTTTTCATTTTATCTTCAAAGAAGCTTTTGGTTACAGAGAAGTCATGTACATCATATAGGAGACAACTGATTGCAAGTGAAATGTCAGAGGCGGGAGCTGTTCCTTAAACCACCCAAACATTCCTCCATCTGTGACCCCTCCCCATTCCCACAGCCACACCCTCTCTTAGAACCTTATTCTCTATCTTCTAGTTTAGCTTCTCAAACTTTAATGTACCTACAGAACACCTGGGGCTGTGGATAAGACACAGATTTCAACTTTCTGTATTTCTCACCAGCTCCCAGGGGATATTGATGCCCCTGGATCACACTTTGCATAGCAAGATCCTAGATTGGCACTTCTTAAACCAGAGCAAGCATCAAAATCACTTGAGATCTTGTTAACACACAGATGACAGGGCTGGAGATTGTGATTCAGGTCTTGGATGGGGCTCAAGTATATGCTTTTCTAAAGGTTCCCAGGGATGCTGGTATTGTTTG
Source organism: Chaetophractus vellerosus (assembly GCA_004027955.1). NCBI lineage: Eukaryota > Metazoa > Chordata > Mammalia > Cingulata > Chlamyphoridae > Chaetophractus > Chaetophractus vellerosus. The sequence goes on from PVKH010019531.1 coordinate 12,305, forward strand.
GTCTGGGACCTCACTTTGAGGGCCATGGTTCTAGATTACTGTAGGAGCCCTGACTTCTCTCTTTGGCCCCTCTAGATCATTATGTGATTAGCCACCAGAATTATCTAATATCTCTAATATTTTCTTCCCTTGTTTATAAAACTGTTAAGGGTTCTCAATGGGTCTTATAATACACTTCTAGACGCACAGAAACAAGTACCCCTAAGACAGAATTTTGTCAAGGACCTGCCTCTCTGGTTATCTTCATGGCAGCTGTGAGACACAGCCCCCTAATACACATGTCCATATTTAACTGTGCCTTAAGGGATTCTTCATACTATTCATTAGGATTCTTTCAACCCCCGCACCCGATTTATAGAAGAACTGACCTCTGTACGCAAGCCAAACTGCTCAGTTCTCCTCCGGGCTGAACTCCTCTTTGCTTTGTCCTAGTTCTGTTAATTCTCTACTGTGAGCCCCATGCCATTTCTTTTCCAGGCTAGTAGATGCAAGGGTACTTGTTGTTTTGTTATAGGGATCTTAGTCCTATTTTTTTTCTTTGCATCTGTAAATAATCCAAGTGCATGCCATAACGCGGCTTGACTTAACTCCAGAATGCACTGAGATTCCAGCTCCCAACACTACTAACTTAACCCGAGAAATGGATTTTGTGTGTTTTTTGGGTCTTGAAGTTGGTGCCAACTGGGCCCTGTGTCCTTAGTCTACCTTCTTCTTTGCACACAAGTGCAAAATGAAACACCTTATGCTGCTCCTTTGGGTGGGAACAATCACTTTATTCATCGGGTCTGAGCTAACATTTGATTCCTCCCATTGCATGATGGTCTGCCTTTATCCATGTAAATCCAGTCCTTTACTAAAGTGTCATGCCATGTCTAAGATCCTCTAGGCTTCCCATGGCATCCCAGCCTTTTGTGCCCTTGATCTCCCTTTTTGGCTGCAGTTTCTGGCACTGTGGTGCCCCTCCTCCACCAATCCCCCCCTATGCATGGGCTCTCATACCTCTGCACCTTTGCTTACATCCCCCCTTCCCCAAATCTCTCCTGCTGTGTTTCCTCTCCAGGTCCCCACCCCAACCTGATGAAGCCCACACATGCAAGCCACTCCAGACCTTAAATTAAATCTGCTTGAACCCAATGAAAATCAGGTGGTATGTCCCCAGAGGCAATCAACTCCAACTCATCTCAGTTTTCCTTTTGTCTGATTTTCATGGGAATGAGTGTGTGAGGCAGGGGGTGGGATTTGCTGCAGGCATATGTTTGGACATTCAGGGCCAAGTTGGCGGGAGAAGGGATGGAAGGGTTGGTAAATCTGGGCACAGTTGTTACAGCTTTGGCAAGCTGGAAGGAATGTCTGCCCGGAAATGATCTCTATGTTCTTTTGGGAGTGACCTAAGGCAATTAAAAGCAGAAAAATAGCTAAACTGACAATTACTTGTTAAATATACTTGGTACACTGTACTCACTCTCCATACTTTCAGAGTTTTTGAAAAGTAAAGGAGCTTTGAAACTGAAAGCCTTAGTAGGAAAAAGGAAAGAGTTCTGCTGTGTTTGCGTTGGGACTTTTATTGTGTTGATACAGGAGCATCTGAAGGGGCTGACACGGATTGCAGTTTGAAACCTGGGTTCCTTTTATTCTTTACTTCCTTTTGTGTTTTCACCCGTTGGTGTCCTTGACTGATACATATTGGGTGCAGCGCACAGGTTCGGAATTTCGACATTCTCAGTGAACAATGATGAAAAAACCTAGGCCTAAGACAGCTGCAGCTTCATCAGGCCTGTACTTAAGTCTTTGCTTTTTAACTGTGTCCACGTTGCTGATCACAGTCCTCTTTAGGACGGGGATATTGGAAGCGTAGAGTAGCACATGCTCCTGCTCCCCGCCAGACCCCCGTTCCTGACGAGGACGCCTGTTAGGGGTGAGTCCTGGGCATTGAGGGATGGTCAGCAGATCCCACCAGATGCCAGGAGCTCCCCACCAGGTGTGACAACCAAAATGTCTCCAGGTACTGCCTGCAAAGTCACCCCCTATTGAGAACCCTTGGTCTACCGAGTACCTGAGTGCGGGCCGGGCAAAACCCAGCTTCTCGCTCTCAAACTTATCCAAGCACAAAGGAGAGTGGAGATATTCTGTGAAATCAAGACTACATGGGCCTGGCTAGATAGCTCAGTGGATAAGAGCGCGCTGGGGTACCACATGGGAGCCCCGGGTTCGGTTCCCGGGGACCTCTCCGAGCGGGCAGACGGCCTTGAGAAAGGCAAGCCACCGTGGGTGGGACAGAGCCGCCGAGGGCAAGGCAAAAAGCCGCCACGGGTAGGGCGGAGCCCCCACGGGCATGGCAAAGTCACCCGTGAAAAGCGGAGCTGCTGCCTGCGAAGCGGAAGCCAGCAGCCCGCAAAAACATGGAGGACTGCTGCCCGCAAAACATGGAGCGGAGCTGCCCATGAAACGGAATGGAGCCACCCTCGACAGAACAGAGCAAGCTGCTGCTGCGGAGGGCCGACTCGGCGCGTCGCCGCAAAGATCGGGG
>PVKH010019532.1:0-14828 GCA_004027955.1 Chaetophractus vellerosus
GTGTGTTCCTTCCATGTCTGTTTGTCTTTTCTTCTCGTCTTTCTCTTTTAGGATGCACCAGGGACCGATCCCGCGACCTCTGGTGTGGAAGAGAGGCAGCACAATTGCTTGAGCTGCCTCATCTCCCTGGTCTGCTGCGTCTCTCACTGTCTCTCCTCTGCGTCTCCCTTTGTTGCATCATCTTGCTTCACCAGCTCTCTGTGGCACAGGCCACCAGCTCTCTGTGGTGCAGGCCAGCTTGCCTTCACCAGGAGGCCCTGAGAATCGAACTCAGAATCTCCCGAATGGTAGACGGGAGCCCAACTGCTTGAGCGACATCCACTTTCCCCCTTACCTTGTCTTGATCCTTATTAGCTCCAAGGAATTTACTGCTCTGGTCTCTGGTCTGAGCATAGACCCCATCTCTGTGCCTTGCCAGGTTCCTTATTTCCCTACCCTGGGTCCACTCCCACAGAGCAAGCATCATCTCACAGTGCAATCTGGGAGTTGCCTCTAGATGGTTAGCATGTGCAGATCTGTGTATGCCTCCGTTTGCTCATCTGTGACATGGAAATAACAACAGTGCCTACCTCATAGGGTTCTTCGGATTAAATGGGAGACTATTGAAATAACAATAGTGCCTACCTCATAGGGTTCTTCAGATTAAATGAGACTATGTTTAAAGCTTCACACATAATAGACGTCGTATCAACATTAACTCTTTTTGAATGCTGATGAGGAGGAGAACACTAAAGCTCTCTCTATCTTTTGTGTTTTCTGGTTTTCATTTTTAAATGGAAGGAGCTGTATGAGATAAGTTCTAAGTTCCCTTCCAGACCCAACCAGACTCAAGGGCCAATGCTGCTCTAAGCCTGTGAGAACTCCCACACGAACTAGGGGCAAATTCTGAACAGTCTCTTTGTGGTAAACAAGCCACTTTTACTCTTTCCTTGTGCTTTAAATAAGACAGTTTCCTCTGAATAGAGTGTTCTCTACTCTCTTCTCTACCTCCCTGGGTGCTATGCTTGGAGACCCACATCCGTGGCTTCATTTTCTTACTCTTCTAAGTTCCTCTGGTTTCTCTCATCTCTGTATTCCTTTGGTGCATTTTACTTCAATTACGTCCATCCTCCACACTAGGAAGATTTTCTAAAATGTAAATTTGATGTTACGCTCCTGCTCAAAACCCCTCAGTGGTTTTTTATCCCCTTTGGGTTGATACCTCAGCTTCTTGGTATGGTTCACAAGACCCCATAACATGGCCCCATCTTCCTACCCCGTCGCTCCCTAACTGCTCTCTGCTTCATACCTTGTGTGTCATCAAACAAGGCAGTGCTTGTAATCGCCTGGAATCACAGCCCTATCCCACACCTCCGGGCCTTTGCACGTGCCTCATGCAGACACCCTCCCTTCTCTTTCACTGGACCACTCCTCCACGTCCTTTAAGACTCATCTCGGGTCTTTCCTCACCAGGGAGGTTTTCCCACTGGGTTAGGTTCTTTTCCTTTATGTGGCCCTCCACCCTTTGTCCTGTGTTAAAATTATTGGGCACAGCTTTATCCCATACTTTAGACTCCACATATTTCCATGAAAAATGCAGATCTTAGATTTCTTTATGTTCTGAACACAGGCTGACATATTTCAGGCAGTCAATGTTGAATTGAACTATTTTGTACATTTTTGAAAACTTGATGCTAAATTCTGTATGTACCACAAAATTACAATTTGTCTTTATATGCTATAACCAATCACAAAATAATTATGGCTAATATAATTTTAAAAATAACCATCAGAGAGGAAATGCAGAAAATGTTTAAGGCAATAATAGCATTAAGAGAATAAGATATGCCTTCCATAAATTATTACCTTGAAGAGTGACATTCTAAGAAGTCTCATTAATTTATGCCTCTGTTTGCTCATTTTTATTGACTTCATTTTTATTCTGTGATATATAAAAAACAAAGATGTAGAAGAGCTTACAAAGATCACTCCAAAACAACAAATAACCAAATAGTGCAGAAATCATAAATACAAAAAGGGATGTAAAAAGAAGCTTACAGAGATATCTGCAGAACAACAACAACAAAAATAACAAAATAGTGCAGAAATCAAAAGGAAAAGAAAATCTTAATAGGAGAAAAGGATGATGACCAATTAGACCGCAAGATATATCCCATATGGTTTTGTGGTTTTATGACTTGAACAGAAATGGGCTAAAATTTGACATTGAACTTGCTAGCAACTAGTATGCAGTGGGAAACAAAGTTTCATGATTTATAGCTTCCCTGAGCTAAGCAAACCACTCTTAGCATATTGAGTCTCAGAGATTCCCATAAGGAGAGAATTCTGCTGTGCTTCAATTTTCCTGTTAAATGCAACAATGAGTTACTTAAGGGTAAGCAAAATTTGTGAGGATACAGCCAATACAGCATATGCTTGAGAGTACGTGGAAGAGTACTTGATTATTGTTTCTTACCATTGAGCTTTTGCTACCTATTGGTTAATATAGAATTTTTAAGATTATATACTCTGATACTCAAAGTTCAAATATTATGTATTGTTATTTGAAGATCAAATTACCAAAACGGAGGTTTGGCTAATGTCCCTTTTATCAAAGTGTCAAGAGAGGCTTAGGTGATGCCGTGGTACCTAATGATCCCACCACCTCAGGTTGTTGAGGCCAGGACGTCCACCTGGGATCGGCTGGGGGCCGTGGCCTGCATCCTTGGTGTCCCCCTTCTGGGACCGTGTGGGGCACTGCCTGCTGTCTAGACAGGTGGAAGCGAGGGTGTGGACACCGTGGCTCTTCCAGGTCCCGACCAAAAGTCACGTGGCTGCTCTGCGTTTGCAGAGGGAGGGAAGGGTCATCTCATCATCGCCTGGAAAGAGAGCATAGGGCAACTTGCCACCCATCCTAACCATCTCTACCTGGAGCTGAGGATCCCGATTAAAGCCCCCACCCTTCAGAAAGAAGATGGAGCCGGGACGGACAGACTCTCAGAGCTAACAGCTCTCTCGAAAAACAGTTTCGTCTTGTCCTATTGCCAGAGCTCAAACATGTTTGCAACAAGCAGTGATTTTCATGTTCTGTTCTGTACAATGTGAAAATTCCATGCCGGGCTTCACAGAGTCTACCAAAAACAAACAAACAAACAAAAAGGAAACAGAACCCTGACTATGAAAATATGTTTGTAGCATTCTTCAAGGCATGTTGTATACGACGAATGAGGAAAACACACACACCATCAGGAAAAATTTTGAAAACTGATGACTTTGTAGCAATTATCTGACATGACAGTAATCACTCAAACACATTTTAGATAAAACTACAGTAGTCATCAGTTAATTTCTCTTTATGCTAAAGGAGAAATTTCAAACCTTCCCTAAAAATTATTCAAATATTTATACTTTCATAAATCTGAAATCCCAATCTGAATATTGTTACCTAGGAAAGAAAAACCTAAAATACTAAAGTTATATTCCCTGGGATATGGCCATAATTTATAATGTACAGGTTTCTTTAAACTAGATTCCTTCATTACAGATACGTTGCAAGGACAATTTTTTTAAGGTAACAGAAAATCGAAAGGATGGTTACAGTTATAAATTTTTACCCATATCAGACAAGGGAGTATAGTTCATATTTTTTGTGAATATTGTTAGTTTCCAACTTGATCTTAATGTTCAGACTTAGATGTTTAGAATTTAAACTCCTTTAGTAATTGCCTTGATATCTTTTTTCCTCCCAAATGTCTAAGAAGTTCATTCAGAAGAAGCCAATAATTGGTAAAGTCTATATGATCAAAGGATGGCTTAGTTCAGGGTTTCTAAACTTTGGCACTATTGATGTACAATCAGTGGTATTCAATGTAATCACTTATCTATACATTCCTCACTTCAGTCATTCTTAGAGCACTTTCATTATTTCAATAATAATAATAATAAACAAAAAACAAACAAAACTGGTTACCTCCTAATCTCTCTATGCTTCCCCTGTCATACTTAGCTGCTATTCTTTTTCCTTTCTAGTATATTTATATTTTGTAAAAACAGTCTTATATATGCAATATAATCCATATTCATGTTTTACATGAAGTTTTACTAGCTTATACGGTCCCATGTTACAGTTTTTAGCTTTCCTTCTAGTAATATTCATGACCTTAGACTTTCCCTTTCAACCAGTCATACCCATACAATGACACTGCTAGTTACAAACACCATGATATGGTTTAACCATTTCTATTCATTGTCAAAGATTTACAAACAACCTTTTTACCAATTCTGCAAAGATTAACCCTCAGCTTTCCATTCTCTACCCTCAGTGCTTAGATGATTTTTTAGGCTCCAGAAAATGAGGTTAGCAAAAATAATGGCATCTCATTTTATATCATCATGTATCATGCAGAACTGTATGGGAGAGAGGGTGGTCTACAGTCTGAACTGTGGTCCATGCTTGGTGGCAAAGCCCCAAAATGTGTATATCTATTACAGGCGTTGTGCCACACTGATGAAGGTTGTATATGTGGGAGGTTGTGGGAGGTGTGGGAGGTGGGGCATATGGGTACTCCTAAAATTTCTGTGTAACATTTATGTAAATCAATGTATCCCCCAAAAATTAATTAATTAATTAATTTTTAAAATAAAATGTGAACCATACTGTAAACCAAAATAAATAAATAATGGCATCTTGTGAATGATGCAAAAGCAATGGGAGAAAACATCAGACAGGTAATAGCTCATATGAAAACTGTTGCCAAAATACGTTCAATGAGTCAAGGCATCCCTACATAGATAAATAATAGCTGTAAAAAGATAACAATTATAAAGGAAACTCTGTGTGAAGGGAGATGAGGATCCACAGACTAACTTGCTAGACTTTCTCTAATCCACAAATAACCCCTGGGCCTCCTCCGCAAGGCAGTTCAGTCAGCAGTAGTTAGTGTGAAGAGCTGTGAACTAGGAATAGAAGACCTGCATGATAGTCCTGGTTGACCAGATGTTTGATTTGCTTAAGTTACAATCTTTTTGGGTCTGTTTCTTATTTTAGACTTGGTAGAGTTGGCTTAAGTGACCTCAGAAGCCTCTTTCACTTCTATAATTCCTTTCCAGTTTTAGGGAAATGTCCAAAAATAGTTTAAAATTGCCAACTAGATCCTGTTCACTCTAATATCCCCTAAGGGGGAGGCCAGAGCTTGGCATGATCAGGGTTTGTAACAGATCCTCTGCTTTTAAAGGGCTCTGGAAATCTATGAGTCCTGTTTTCAAGGAAATTATAGGCTTAATCTTTCAAAAAGAGAGATCTAACAGGAGTACAGCCTCCATATTCCTTATAAACCCACTGAAGGTAATGCCAACTTTCATCAAATTCTCCTTGGCTTTAATAATGAGATAAAGGAGTCAGGGGAGAGATGATTAGGAAAGCGATTGGGATTTAACTCTGCCTTTGTGGAAACTGGATCAATTTAATTTAATTCATTATATAGGCAGACCTGTTTTACAAGGCTAATATACAATTTACCACTTAAATACAAATTTCAAAACTTACAAAATAAGATTATATATTTTTATGAATAAATATAAATGTAAGAAAAGTAGAAAAACATGTACCATGTGGCTATACCTCAAATTCGTATTAGTGGTTACCACTGGATATCATTGGAGATAATGAGACTGTGGAGGGTGATTAGAAAGATTCCACTTGCTATGGGTAAAGTGTCAAGTTTTATTTAAAAACTCAAAGCAAAAATAACAAAATATTTATAGTTATTAACTTGTATGATATGCAAATGGAAAAATTATATTATTCTCAGTTGATTCTGGTATTTTAAAAGTTTTCAAAAAATAAAAAAGCAAAATTTGTTTTAGAGTTCTAATAAATGTTGCCTCTTTCAAAGTCATATAAGTGAGAAATAGGCAATTTAATAATAATATTTGGAGATTTAAATATCTGACTTTCAATAATGGATATAACAACTATAAGCAGAAAATCAACAAGGAATTAGTATAAACCAACAAGACCTGGAAGACATCTATAAAACACTCCATCCCCTAAGATCAGAAACAAGACAAGGATGTCCACTGTCACCACTTCTACTCAACATTGTACTGGAAGATCTAGCCAGGGCAATTAGGCAAGAAGATGAAATAAAAGACATCCAGTTCAGAATGAAAGAAATAAAACTATTTCTATTTGCAGATGACTTCTATTGCAGATGACATAATCTTACATAGATAAAATTCCAAGGAGCCCTCAAAAAAAAAGAAAAAGATCAGAACTAATAAATGAGTTCAGCAAAGTTTCAAGATACAAGATCAATATAGAAAGTCAATTTTATTTCCATATAGTAGCCATGTACAATCCTAATGAAATTTAAGAAAGCAATTCAATTTAAAATCGCATCAAAAATGAAGGAAATGTTTAGGACTAAATTTAACAAAAGAAATACAAAATTTGTACACTGAAAGCTACAAAATATCATTAAAAACAATTCCCAAAGATCTGAAGAAAGACATCCCATGTTCATGGATTGGTGGCAGTATTTTTAAGAAGGCCAAAATTATGTATAAAATTTCAACTGTCTTTTTGCTGCAATTCTCAAGCTGATCCTAAAATTCATATGGAAATCCAAGAGACCCAAAATAGCCAACACAGTTTCAAAAAGAACAAAGTTGCAGGACTTACATTTCCTAATTTCCAAATCTACTACAGAGCTGCAACACTTAAGAGAGTGTGGCACTGGCATAACGCTAGACACATAGACCAAAGGAATAGAATTGAAAGTTCAGAAATAAATCCTTGCATTTCTGGTCAAGTTTTGATAAGGGTGCAAATACAATTCTATAGTCTTTTTAACAAATGATGCTGGAACAACCAGATACATTCAGAATAATGAAGTTGGAACCCTGCCTTATGCCATACACAGAAAATAGCACAAATTGGATCATAGACCTAAATGAAAAGGCTAAAACTATAAAACTCTTAGGAGGAAACATAGATGCAAATATCTATGATCTTGGATTAGGCAATGGTTTCTTAGATATAACACCAAAAGCACTAGTAACAAAAGATAAAATTTGGTGACCATTTAAATGTGGGGAATGAGAAGTGTTGGAGGGCATCAACTTTTATATGTGTTCACTCATTCAGCAACAAACATTGATGACCTACTGTGTGCTTAGCACTGTGCTTAGAACACAAAGGTATGTAGACTGTGGACACTGTGTTAGACGCTCACTGTGCTGAGGATACAAGGGCACCGTCAAGGAGCTCACAACCTGATAAGGGAAATATAAAGCTTCAAAAGATTACTTCTAAATCAATGCAGTAAATTTCACACTGACCATGAAGTCACTAACTTCTGAGAAAGATGTGGAAGGCCTTCCTTCCTTAAGAGTTTATATTTGAGCTAAATATTGAAGAATGAGTGAGAGGTTGCTAAGTAAAGAAGAAGAAAAGAACATTCTAAGGCAGATGGACTAACAACGGTAGAGTCATGCAAGAGTATGGCTTGGGTGGAAATCCATGTGGTTGGGTGGGGTTGAGGTTACGGTGGGAGGTGAGGCTGGAGGGGCAGAACCAGAATGTGTAGTCCGTATCAGAAAGTCTGGATTTCACTTAGCAGCAGAGCTAACTCTGTTTCTAAAGCATTCAAGGAGGAGGTTGGTATATCAGGATACTGATTATTTACTCTGAAATGGTTCAGGCAAAAAAGATTTCTTTATATTCTTCTTGCAAGTTTTCTATAGTCCTAAGATTGTTTCAAATATAAACATAAATAAGAAGAGGTAGAAAATCATTTTAAGCCAATGATGAAGGAAGTATCTAGAAGGAAAAGGCATTCAGCAATCAATTGACCAGGACAAGAAAAAGGAAGGTGAAGTTGTGCTTAGAGTTCAGCTGATGTTAAAAATATAAATATGTAAAAGAGCCAATTAGAGAAGGTTAAGTATTTTCTCCTGTCATGCTTGGCATTCCAGAAAGAGGAATGGCAAGTTGTTTGCAGATGCTGTTGACACACAGTAGTATCTGAGAAGGATGGCAAAATGCTGTCAAGTGTCTACCAAGGAATCTGGCTGGGAGGGGAAGGAAATGAACCCAGCAGGAGATTGATGTATTATATAAAAAGGGAGAGTTCAGAGGATGAAAGACTGATGAGACCAAGTATTGTACCAGGGACAGTTGAAATAAGGGCATGAGAAGGAAGGAAAGAATGGCTTTTTGTGTAGGAGAGAAATTTCAAAGGGAGAAGAGTTCCAGGTGAATAACAAGGTCCAGGGCGTGGCCAGGTGATAAGGTACTGAGGAAGTGAAGAGGTGAAAGACAAGGGGATAGAAATAGATGTGCGGAGGAAGGATGCCTTCAAGTGCACCGGATAATGGCAGGAGTTGAAGAGAAAAGAGGCTTCCAAGGCTAAGTAGAGTTCAGTAGTGTAAACAAGCGGGTGGGGGAGGGCGTATATTGTATGCCTTTCCAAGGGAGAAGATCTATGCCTAAAGGTAGAAGAATCCTCATCTGACAAAACGCTGGCCTTGAAATACTTAGGTCAGGTGATTAGTAACTTGACTTTGGCCAATAAGAAAATGCAACTTTGGTAAACCAAGCAATTTTCATTAAAAAGGAAAGGAAACATTTTGTAAACATATTGGCAGTTTAGAGCAATTCCCCCTTTGGCATGTCAAAGCTGTCATCTTGGAAAAGTCCCTTAACCTCCTAAGCCTCTGAGTTCAGGAAAAGAGATGATCAGGTATCTAACCAGCAGTGAAACCCTATGTACCTGTTGATTTTTTTTTAAGATTTATTTTTTATTTATTATACATCCCTCCCTCTTTGCTTGTTCTTGCTGTGTTCATTTTTCTCTGCATTCCTCTGTGTCTGCTTGTCTCACCCTGCTGGGGCGACCTGCCGAGTCAGCTCACCGGTGCGGCAGCCCGCCTGTTCATGGGGGCTCGCCCTTTCTCGGGGGGGCTTGCATTTTTGCCCGCCCACGGGGGCTTGCCTTTGCCCATGGTGGCGTGCCCCGCCTGCGTTGCCGTGCCTTCTCAAGGCGGTCCGCCCGTTCGAGGAGGCCCGGGGACCAATCCCAGGGCCCGAACCCGGGGTCTCCCATGTGGTAAACCGGCGCCCCACCAACTGGGCTATACAGCCAGCCCCCTGTTGATTTTTATTACAAATGAGTATGTGCTAAACAGAGTGCTCTAGAAAAGGAAAATGAATACAAAGATAGAAATATAGGGAGCAAAGCATCTGTGATTGCTTACTGGCAACTTCTGAAGAGCTTGATGGCACCATATAGTTAAAATTAGATGTTTATTTTCAGCTCCTTCATGTGTAGCTGAGTAATAGGAAGGTCTCCTTTCTAAAACCAGTGAGGCCAGGGCTCAGGCAAAGTAGCTCCCTCGTCAGAAGATTTGGTGTTATTTATATTCATTTGCTATTGAGAGAGAATTGATAAGGATCGGATAGGATCACCTAACACTCACTTTAAAGAGAAATAAAAAGGCTTTTACATGCATCTTTAAGGAATAAATATAGGAGAAATGCATGCTGCCACTTCACTTGACACAGCGGGTGTTTTTCCTCATCCTGCGGGGGAGGCAGAAAAGGGACCGTGACTCTGCCGTCCAGAGGAGGAAGGAGACAGCCAGGACATTCTGCCTGAGGCCAGGGTCTCACCTCCAAATCCCACCATCTCCCCGCTGCACCACGCAGCTTCTCATGTCACACTTGCTCTTCTAGGTCTGTCCCGGCAATGGTGACCGTCCACAGAGGGAGGTAATTGGACAACACACCAGCTCTGAGCCTGGGCTGTGGCCGTCTCACACAGAATTGCCTTTATAGACTGCCCCCCGCCCAGGAATGGTCTGTACAAGGCAATTAGTGAAAGGCGTGATCCACAAGGTCAAACTAGACAGCCCATTGCCTGGTGACCCGGGACAATCAGCGTTTTGTGTATTCTTTTCTTTTTTTATGTATTGTGTCTCTCATCCTCCTTTCTCCTTTGTTCTCAAAGTGCTTTATTTCAGCCGTTTCACTGCGAACTCCGTTGCACCTTTGTTTATGAAGGCCTGGGTCCTTAACATTCTCAACTTTATTTTCATTTTCATAGCAACAGAATCAGGTCTACTTTATTATTTTTACGTGTCATGGTTTTCCATTGTGTGGATATAACATGAATTACACTATTTAATGCGTCCCTTGTGGGTAGAGAAAGTTTTCAGTGTTTTTGCTCCTGCAAACAATGCTTTAGTGAATATTCTCAAAGATCTTTGCATATTTTGTATGAGTGTATAAGTAGGACATTTTCTAAAAATAGAATTCTAACTGCATTTCAGTATTTCCCAGGCACTTTCCTCTCCCATTCCTGCTCTTGGTCTGAGCTTTGGCCATCCTAGCTCCACACGTGGCTTGGTTCTAGGTTGACAGCAGTGTCAGCAGGTCTTAACCCTTAGGTTAAAACCACCAGTAGAGCTTAAAAAAAAAAAAAGATTATTCAAGCTGTCCCCTGGACCTATTAAGTCAAAGTTTACACTGGGGAAACCTGGGCATCCCCTGTGATTTTACAAGGGGATTCTGATGTCAGTCAGAGTTGAAGACCCCTGAATTGGTTAACCATGTTTAGTTATGTTTTTCATTTCTTCTTATTTGAAGATTACTTTTAACCTGTCAACGATATCGTTCAGTTCAGCCCCTCCTTGTTCCCTCACTGACAAGCTGGTCAAGGTTCTGGGGCCCGGACACTCCAGAACACCAGGCGCCACCAAAGGCCGCTGCCCTGAGGTGTGCTGCTCCTCTCGCCGTTCTCTGTAACGGCTGGCGGCGAGGCACAGTGGCGGTGAGCTGGGGCCCGGGCTCAGACCTCTGTGTTTAAACCCTGCCCTGCAGCATACTGGCTGTGGGATTTGTGTGAATTCCTTGACTTTGATTTCCCCTGTGTAAAGGGGGGAAATGCGAATGCCAACCTCACAAGATCCTTGTGAGGAATAAATAAGCGATTTTACATAAGGCACTTCAAAAGTAACTGAATATAACAAAGTACCACAAACGCGGCTTGAAGCAACAGGAATTTACTTTCTCACAGTTCCGGAGGCCAGACTTCTGAATCAGGGCCCTGGTGGGGCCGGGCTTCTTGGAAGCCTGTAGGGTTCTGGCAGTGACTTGTTGCTCACGTGGCAATCCATGGTGTCCTTTGTCTTGTGGCAAAACTCAATCTCTGACCCTGTCATGTGACCGTCTTCTCTCTCTGTCTGTATGTCTCTCTGTCTGTCCAATTTCTTCTTCTTATAAAGACACCAGTCATACTGGATGAGGGCCTACCCTTATCCAATGTGGGCTCATCTTAGTAGCATCTTCAAAGATCCTATTTTCAAATAAGGCCACATTCACACACCTGGGCTGTAGGACTTGAACATGTCTTTGGGGACACAATTCATCCCATAACAGATATAATTATTATTACCCAAACCCCTCCAAAAGATGAGCTGATAGACCTCTGAGCTGCTTCTCTCTCTCTTCAGGATTGTGTGCAGCTTTGCGTGACTTTTCAGTTGGTTGTGCCTTGCCACTTGCTTTTCATCTTCCAGAATTTTGTTAATATCTTTCATCTGTTGTCATTTCCACTCATAATCCCTTAGTTTAGATATTTTACATTTACCTATGGTTTCCAGAAGTATGAGGGATAAACATGTTCATTCTGCCAGTATAGTTTGAAGTGCTCATTCGTTTTTAGTCACAAATTGAAACATAAACATATATACTTCAAAAGGTGCAAATTATTCAAGCCAACCCTCCACGACTACATCATATTTTTATTGTTTAAAAATATTTCGACCAAAAGTTTGTTTCTCAGCAATCCCTGGTCATGAGTTATGTGCTGCAATCCGAGTTATGACCTTGATTATGGGTTGGAGTCTACTGGAGAAGGTAGCCTTGGTAGATTACTTTTCATCTTTTAAGAATTTCTCCTTTAAAGGTATTTTTAATACTGTCCTTTCTCCAAATGTACCCTATGTACTTAATGGCTTTTAATTCTAATTCTCCTTATATCCATTTACTTGGATCCAGGTAGATAATGCCATTTCTGATCATTTAAAAGTAGGGTCTCTTTCTGTTGTAGATGGCTTCTAAGGCAGTCCTATCGATCCCTACATCTTGGTATTCACAGCTCTGTACCATTCCCTTCCCTTAAGTAACTTGCTTCTAACCAATAAAATGAGGTTACAGCAGGTGGTGACTTCTGTCTGGAGCAGACTCTTGGCTTTGATGAAGCAAGTTGTCGTGTTGGAAAGGCCCACGAGGAGCCGAGGGTAGCCTCCAGCCAACAGCTGGTGAGGACTGAGGACCCCAATCCTTCAAACCTCAAATAACCGAATTGTGCCAACAACCACGTGAACTGGGACATGTTTCCTTTCCCAGTCGAGCTTTCGTTTGAAACCCTAACCCTGGTCAATACCTTGATTCCAGCCTCATAGAGAGACTCTGAAGCTCAGCAGTGCCAGGATGGCTGACCCACTGGAACTGTGAGATAATGAATATTTATTGCTTCAAGCTCCTAATTTATGGTAGTTTGCTATGCAGCAATAGAGAACGAATGCACCTGCCTTTGCCTGTTTTCATCCTGCTTTAAGAAAGCTCAGTTTGCCTTGTGTTTCTTTCCTCCTCCCTCTGTACTCCATTCTCAGCTCCACAGGAGTCTGAGGCTTCTTTTCTAGAGGTGTGTGAAGGTATGTGCAGGGGATGAATAAACCAATTATAGATGAAAAGTGTCAAATCCCAAGAGTAATTTTCATATGTTAATACTAAAACTGGCATTTTCCATTGCTGAATGATTTAAGTGCTATTATCAACACTACAGCATCTTGCATTATTTTCATTAAACTGTTGAGGACACTAAGGCCCAGAGATTTTAAGGGATTTGTACCAAAGCATAATCTCCTTGGTGGTAGAGGCCAGGCCTCAATTTAGGGTAGCTATCTCTAACCCTCATTCCATCCATCCTACTAGGCTGCAACTCCCCCTTACCCTGACTGGCAGGTAACTCATAAATTTCTACTCTTCTACCAATGACTTTAAAACATTTTTAATATATTTTTGTCTTATTCAAATCTCTTTTGCCTCCCTGTGTATAGCTATTTTCTTTAAGCTAATTAATTCATCGTGTGTGTAAGCAAAAGTGTTCATGTATGCATTTTTATTTCGCTCCTAATTAGATGTGTCATTCTGCCAGCAACCACAATGGTTATTTCAAAGATTCATGTTACACATATTTTGTATTCTGAATGAATAAGTGTAAAGTCTCCTAGTTTCTAATGGCCTTTTATTCCCACTCTATTTACTGTCTTGCACTGTTTTTAGTCCATTATCCAAAAACACCGAATCAGTAAATCTTTGATCATTCAGAATTCATTTCTTTCTGAGCTTAGCCATTTCTCAAGAGCTGTGTCATATTTTTCACCTCTCTGCCAATTACCATAGCTCTTCGGTTAACTGCATCTTTCTTTTAGTCACATTTTTGAGAAAAGGTTTAGCTTTCTGCTCCCACGATCTGCATGGAGTAAACTGAACAATTCCGTTATCCTCTGCTGGCAGACTTCACTTGCTGTGTTTTGCCCAGTTAAGCCAGCCTCTGCTGCACAGTGTGGTCCAGGAGCCAACAGGATCAGTATCCCCTGGGAGCTTGTCTGAAATGCACACTCTTCAGCCTCATCCCAGAGCTACTGAAACTGTTTGCATTTTCACAAGCTCTCCAGACCCTTCGTGTATACAGGGAAGCTGGAGAAGCCCCGTTCTAAGGCCCTTGGATGCCTTTACGCAGCATTGCCCCATGCCCGAATCTCACCCTTGCCTCAAGTTCTTTACCATCCTCTGCTAGGACAGGGCTGTCCTGAGCATAAAGGAAGCCTTGCAAAGCACACGAGGTGCCCTGCCAGTGCCGAGCACCAGCTGCACAGTCAAAGGCAGAGGCCCCACCTCAGAGTGCGTTCTTTCACAGCAAAAGAAATCATCCTGTTGTACTGTCCCTTTTTCTGTTGTTTTTAAAGAGCCTAAATTTATTTTGCTATTTCATTTTATATATTGTACCCAACAAAATCATCTCCTTCCTAGAGCTTAATATCTTATACTTGTTCAACAGTATCATGGCATAAATATATTATTTACCATTTACTTAGTACCTGAAACAGATATTGGAGTAGGTTAATTTTAAAGTAACATTTTTCCTGATTATAGAAAATTTGTAAAATACCAAGAAATGCATGCATATCTAGTATGCAAATCAGGGAATTGTCAACTCTATAAATTTTGTAGTGGGTGTGTGTGTGTGTATAACATAAATCCTGAGAGCATTCCCAGATTCATTAATATTTTTGAGAACATGACTGCTAAGGATGGCATAATCTTTCATCATAAGTCACATACCACAATTTATTCTTGACCAAGACATTACTGCTTTTGAACAAATAAACTGAGAGGCTGTAAAATTTTGACCAAAGAAGTCCTTTGGTGCTATGTTCACTAGGCCCCTTAGGATTGTGTGTTTCTGTGAGGTGGCTTTCCTTGTGGCCAGATAGGGAAACTGAGGCTAGAGAGGCCAGCCTTCTCTGCAGCATGCCCTTCTTCTCTCCAGCTTGCTGTGCTTTTCCTCACGCAGCCAAGCATTCCGTTTCTGAGGGCTGCATCCTGGGAGTGCTAATTCACGAATGCTAGAGGAGGAGCTGAGCTAAGGGGGAGCCCTGGAAAACTAGAAGACGCCCCAGGACCAGCCAGTGGAGAAGAAAGTTCTTGCACAGTTGGGGCCTGACCAAGGATTTTAAAAATTTGTTTGTTTGGCTTGATAAAAAAGCACTGAGGGCCC
>PVKH010019533.1:0-14832 GCA_004027955.1 Chaetophractus vellerosus
TTTCCTGTAAACCTAACTTCCAGATTATAGCTCTGTGAGTCTGCTCAATTTGCTTAATTCATATCAGTGAGGTCATGTAATATTAGTCTTTCAGTGTCTGGCTTGCTTCACTCAACACAAGGTCCTCAAAATTCACCCATGTTATCCCCTCTGTTAATACTGCATTCCTTCTTACACCTCAGTAATATTCCATTGTACGTATATACCACAATTTGCTTATCCATTCATCTGTTGAAGGGTATTTGGGTTGATCCCAAGTTTTGGCAATAGTGAATAATTCCACTATGAACATTGGTGTACATATATCTGTTCATGTCCTTGCTTTCAGTTCTTCTAGGTATATACGCAGCAGTAGAATAGCTGGATCATATGGCAGATCTATAGTTAGTTTTCTGAGGAACCACCAAACTGTCCTCCACAAAGGCTGCACCATTCTACATTCCCACCCTCAGTGGATAATTGTTCCCATTCCGCCACATCCTCTCCAACACTTATAGTCCTCTGTTTTTTAATAGCCGCCAGTCTAATAGGTTTAAAATGATATCTCATTATAGTTTTGAATTGCATTTCCCTAATAGCTAGTGATGTTGAACATCTTTTCCTGTGCTTTTTAGCCATTTGTATTTCTTCTTTGGAGAAGTGTCTATTCAAATCACTTGCCCATTTCTTTAAATGAGTTGTTTGTCTTTTCATTTTCGAGGTGTAGGATTTCTTTATATATGCTGGATATTAGGCCCCTATCAGAAATATGGTTACCAAATATTTTCTCCCATTGAGTAGGCTGCCTTTTCACTTTCTTGACAAACTCCTTTGAGGTGTAAAAGTTTTTAATTTTGAGGAGGTCCCATTTACCTATATTTTCTTTCATTGTTCATGCTTTGGGCGTAATGTTCATGAAACTATTTCCTAATACAAGATCCTGTAGATGCTTCCCTACACATCTTCCAAGGTCTTTATAGTCTTGGCTCTTATATTTAGATCTTTAATCCATCTTGAGTAAATTTTTGTATAAGCTGTGAGATGGTTTTCCTCTATCATTCTTTTGGATATTGATATCCAGTTCTCCAAGCACCATTTGTTGAAGAAGCCATTCTTTCTTAGTTGAATGGGCTTGATGGCCTTGTCAGCTGACTGTATATGTGAGGATCTATATCAGAACTGTCCATTTTTTTTAAGATTTATTTATTTATTTATTTATTTATTTATTTATTTATTTATTTATTTCATTCCCCCCCGCCCTTTCTGCTTGCTCTTGCTGTGTGTCCATTCTTGTGTTCCTCTCTGTCTGCTTTGTCTCCCCTCCATTGCGGCGACGCGCCAAGACCGGTCACCGCGCAGGCGGCTTTGCCCCGCTTGTGGGTGGCTTCTGCTTCCATTCACGGCTGGCTCTGCTTCAGTTCGCAGGTGGCTGGCTGAGCTCTGTTCGCAGACGACCTGCCCTGCCAGTGGCAGCTTTGCCATGTCCGTGTCAGCTTTTTGCCCTGCCCATGGCAGCTCTACCTGCCCATGGTGGCTTGCCCTTCTCAAGGTGTCTGCCCGCTAGGAGAGGTCCCTGGGAACCAAACCTGGGGCCTCCCATGTGGTATACTGGCGCCCTATCCACTGGGCTATACGGCCGGCCCCAGAACTGTCAATTTGTTTCCAATGGTCAGTATGTCTATCCTTGTGCCAATACCATGCAGTTTTTTAAAATATATTTTTTATTTTTTCTAAAAGATACTTAGATTACATAAAATGTTACATGAAAAAATATAAAAATATAAGGGATTACCATAGGCCCCACTTCCCACAGGTCCCACTTTTCCCCACATTAACAACTTCTTTCATTGGTGTGAGACATTCATTGCAATTGATGAACACATTTTGGAACATTGCCAGTAAGGATGGATTATATTTTACATTGTAGTTTACACTCTCCCACTCAATTCTGTGGGTTATGGCAGGATATATAATGCCCTGTGTCTGCCGTTGCAGTGTCATTCAGGACAATTCCAAGTCCTGAAAGTGCTACCATATTATACCTCTTTTTCCCTCTCCCTGCCATCAGCACCCACAGTGGCCACTGTCTCCACATCAATGATATAAGTTCTTCCATTGCTAGAATCACAATAAGTCTATAGTAGAATACCAATAAGTCCATTCTAGTCCATATTTTATCCTCAATCTTGAGGATTCTGGTATGGTGATACCCACTCCACCTCTAATTGAGAGGCGATTTCCATCCCGTATGGCTGATGGATGAGACTTTCTTGCTTGCAGTTGTAGACTCTCTCAATTCCTTGGTATTGCAGTTGTCCATCCTCACCTCCTTGTTAGTTGTCCTGGGTGAGCCCAATGAACTGGAGAATAGGTGTTCCAACTCCACAGAGGCTCAGGACGCAGCTGGCTCATGGACAGCCCAAATTCAAGTCTCTTGGGCATACAATGACCAATTCCAGCACCAACTATAGGTTGAAATAGAAGAGACAGAAGAGGCATGTGTAGAGAAGTCACAACTGAGTCCAACTCTGTCACACTAGGGAGCACAAACTCCAAAATAGGGCCCACTGGCAGGCACCAAGCTCCAGAGCTATCTGCCATGACCGTAGGACCTGGGGGTCCCCAGAGCCCTCAGGAGCCCCACTATTTGGGTTAGTATCTACTTTGGCAGTTGATGCAGTAATGCTGAGACGTGCATAAACGTTACCTCGCTGATGACCTCCCAACTCACTTTGAAGTCTCTTAGCCATATAAACTATTTGTCTTTACCATTTCCCCTTTTAACTCAAGGCCTTTTTCCAGTTGTACCAGTTGGTGCTTGTTAGTAATTCCTCATTGCCAGGGAGGCTCATCCCCAGGAGTCATGTTCCATGCTGGGAGGAAGGTAATGCATTTACATGTCAAGTTTGGCTTAGAGAGAGGCCACATTTGAGCAACATGGAGGCTCTCAAGAGGTAACTCTTAGGCCCCCTACAACACTAGGCTAAGTTGCAATTTCAAGAGCAAAGGCTCACAAGCATAGTTGCCACTACCAAGGGCTCATCAATGGACCATCCGTCTTCACTAGTCATTGCCCCTGTACTCAGGAGATTGTTTCTGTTCCTTTAGAGAATGTGGCAGAGCTCCCAAGGATGGGAATTCAATAGTATTTCAGTTATTGTGTGAACCTCTACCCACTATGACAGTGTCCCATGAGCACTTGAACACATTTATATACCTTATATATATGCCCAGGTGAACTTCCTCCCATGTATCCCCCACACCAATAATTCTCCCTTCCACAGTTGTAAACCTTCTGTGATCCAAACTTCTTCCAAAATGAAGCCAAGAATATTGCCAAATACAATTAATAAGAAATTGAAATAGTAATGACAGGTTTAGACATAAATGAAATACATAATAATTTAGAAAAATTAAAACTAAATTAAAATTGAGGTATTAAAAAATAATGATAAATATTTTTTTTTAATTTTTGATGTTTTGCCTTTCAATACTGTAATATCTGTTGTCCTGTATGTAAAGTAACATTTTCTTCCATTTATTCCCCTTTGTCTTACTTTTTTTCATTTTGTCTTCAAAGAAGTTTTAGGTCACAGTAAAGTCACATATAGAATATAGAGGACTCCCTTGTACCCAACATCCTCCCCCTTTTCCCCCTTCCAGTATTAATAACCATTTTATGTGTGGTGGTACATTTGTTACAACTGATGTACAAAAATTGAAACATAGCTACTAACCAATACCATGCAGTTTTGACCACTGTAGCTTTGTAGTATGTTTTAAAGTCAGGTAGTGTGATTCCTCCGATTTCATTTTTCTTTTTCAATATGTCTATGGCTATTCAGGACCTCTTGCCCTTCCAAATAAATTTCAGAGTTAGTTTTTCCAATTCATTGAAAAATGCTGTGGTAACTTTTGTTGGTATTGAATTAAATTAGTAGATCAGTGTGGGTAGGATAGACACCTTAAAGATGTTTGTTCTTCCTATCCATGAACAGGGAATATTCTTCCTTTTATTTAAGTCTTCTTTGATTTCCTCTAACAGTGTTGTGCTGTTTTCTGTTTATAAGTCATTTACATCTTTAGTTCAATTTATTCCTAGGTATTTGCTTCTTTTAGTTGTTACTGTAAGTGGGATTTTTTTCTTGATTTCCTCCTCAGATTGCTCCTTATTGGTGTACAGAAATGTTACTGATTTTTGCAGGTTGATTTTATAACCTGCAACTTTACTAAACTCATTTATAAACTCTACAAGTTTTGTTGTAGATTTCTCAGGGCTTTCTATGTATAGGATCTTGTCGCCTGCAAATAGTGAAATTTTTGCTTCTTCATTTCCAATTTGGATGACCTTTATATCTTTTTCTTGCCTAAGTGCTCGAGCAAGTACTTTTGACACAATGTTAAATAAAAGCAGTGAAAGTGGGCATCCTTGTCTTGTTCCTGATCTTAGAGGGAAAGCTTTTAGGAGTTAACCATTGACTATGATGCTATCTGTGGGTTTTTCATATACACTCTTTATCGTATTGAGAAAGTTTCCTTCTATTCCTATCTATTGCAGTGTTTTTGCCAGGGAAGATTGCTGTATTTTGTCAAATGTTTTTCTGCATCTATAGAGATGATCATGTGTTTTTTGTCTTATGATCTCTTTATGTGGTATATTACATTGATTGATTTTCTTATGTTGAACCATCCTGCATACCAGGGATGAAACCTACTTGGTCATGGTATATACTTCATTTGATGTGTTCTTGAATATGTTTAGCAAGTATTTTATTGAGGATTTTAACATCTAGGTCAATTTAGGGATTGGGCTATAGTTTCCCTTTCTTGTGGCATCTTTGTTTTGCTTTAGTATTAGGGTGAAGTTTATATCATAGAGTGAGTTAGGTAATGTTCCCTCTACTCCTATTTTTTGGAAGAGTTTAAGCAGGAATGGGGTTAGTTCTTTCCAGAATGTTAGAATTCAGCAGTGAAACCATCTGGTCTCTTAGTTGGGAGGTTTTTGATGACTATTTCTATCTTGTTACTTGTCATCGATTTGTTGAGGTCATCAATTTCTTCTTTTGACAAGATAGGCTGCTGTGTTTCTAGGACTTTGTCCATTTCCTCTAAATTATCAATTTTGTTGGCATATAATTTTTCAAAGTATCCTTTTATGATACTCTTCATTTCTGTGGGGTCAGTGGTGATATCCCCTTCTTTGTTTCTTATTTTATGTGTTTGCATCCTCTCTTTTTTTCTTTGTTAGTCTAGATAAGAGTTTGTCAATTTTATTAATCTTCTTGAAGAACTAGCTTTCGGTTTTGTTTATTTTTTCTAGGGCTTTCTTATTTTCAATTTCATTTCGTTCTGATCTAATCTTTGTTATTTCTTTGTTTCTATTTCCTTTGGGGTTAGTTTATTGTTCTTTTTCTAATTCCTCCAGGTGTGCAGTTAGGACTTTGATTTTAGCTCTTTCTTCTTTTTTAATACAGGCAATTATGACTATGAATGTCCCTCTCCATACTGCTTTTGCTGAATCCAATAGATTTTGATATGTTGTGTTGTCATTTTCATTCATTTCAAGGTAGTTACTGATTTCTTTTGAGATTTCCTCCTTGACCCACTGTTTGTCTAAGAGTGTGTTGTTTAACTTCCATCTTTTTGCCTAATGTGGTTCTGTGGCCCTTACTGATTTCCAGCTTCATTCCATTGTGGTCAGAGAAATTACTTTGTATAATTTTAATCTTTCTGGGGGCCGGCTCGATAGCCCAGTGGATAGGGTGCTGGCATACCACATGGGAGGCCCTGGGTTCGATTCCCGGGGTCCTCTCCTAGCGGGCAGACCGCCTTGAGAATGGCAAGCCGCCATGGGTGGGCCGGAGCCGCTGTGGGCAGGGCAAGAAGCTGCCACGGACAGGGCAAGAGCCGCCACGGGCAGGGCAGATTGCCCGCGGATGGAGCGCAGCCAGCCACCCGGAAACTGAAGCAAGCGCCGGCCGTGAACGGACACAGAGACCGCCCACAAGCGGGGAAAGCCACGCCCACGCAGTGACCACTCTCGGCGCGTCGCCGCAGCGGGGGGAAGGGGAGATATGTAATAAAATAAATAAATCTTTAAAAAAAAAATTTAATCTTTCTGAATTCATTGAGAGTTGTTTTGTGGCCTAGCATGTGGTCCATCCATGTGCACTCAAGAAAAATGTATATCCTGCTCTATTTGGGTGTAATGTTCTGTATATGTCTATTAAGTCCAGGTCTTCTAATGTATTATTCAAAGTCTTTGTTTCTTTATTGACTCTCTGTCAAGATATTCTGTCTAATGGTGATAATGGTGCATTAAAGTCCCCCAGTATAATTGTAGAGGCATCTATTTCTCCACTTAGTTTTTCCAGTGTTTGCTTGTGTATTTTGAAGCACCCTGGTTAGGTGCATAAATGTTTATGATTGTTCTTTCTTCTTGGTAAATTACCCCTTTTATTAATATATAGTGTCCTTTGTATTGTACAATAATTTTGCCTTTAAAGTCTATTTTGTCTGATATTAGTATATCTACTTCCACCCTTTTTGGTTATTGTTTGCTTGTAAAATTGTTTTCCAACCATTCACTTTCAGACTCATTGCATACCTGGGTTTAAGGTAGGTTTCCTGTAGATAGCATATAGATGGGTCATATTTCCTTACCCATTCTGCAAATCTGTGTCTCTTTACTGGTTAGTTTAATCCATTAACATTCAATGTTATTACTGTCAAGGAATTGCTTATATTAGCCATACTTTCTTTAGGTTTATATATGCTAAATGCTGTTTTTATTTCTCTTTTTATCTTTTTAGTTGTTCTTACACTTTTCTCCAACTCTCTCTCTCTCTCTCTAGGTTTTTCCATTTGGCAGGCAGAATTCTCTTTAGTATTTCTTGAAGTGCAGGTTTCTTACTGACATATTCTCTTAATTTCTGTTTATCTGTGAATATTTTGAGCTCTCCCTCATTTTTGAATGCCAGCTTTGCTGGATAGAGAATTCTTGGCTGGAAGGTTTTTTTTTTTTTGTTTCTTTTTGGCACCTTAACTATATCATACCACTGCCTTATTGCCTCCATGATTTCAGATGAGAAATAAGCACTTAATCTTATCAAGCACCCCTTGTATGTGATGGTTCTCTATTCTATTGTTACTTTCAGTATTCTCTGTTGCTCGCTGGACAATCTGACAAGTATATGTATTAGAGTAGGCCTGGTAGGATTTATACTGTTTGGGGTGCACTGTGCTTCTTGGACATGTACATCCATCTCCCTCAATAGGGTTGGGAAGTTTTCAGCCATTATTTCCTCCAACATTCCTCTGTCCCCTTTCCCTTCTCTTCTTCCTCTGGGATGCCAATAATGTGTATGTTTGTGCTTTATGTGTTGTCATTCAAACCTCTGAGTCCCTGCTGAATTTTTTCTATCTTTTTACCTATCTGTTCTACCATCTGTTTGATTTCAAATGTATGGTCTTCCACATCACTGATTCTTTCCTCTGCCTGTTCAAATCTGCTGTTCTGTGCTTCCAGTGTATTTTTGACTTTTTGATTTGTGCCATTCATCACCATCATATCCTTTACCTTTTTATGTATGTTTACAATTTCTTCAGTATGTCCGCCCAGTGTCTTCTTAATATACTTAATCTCTTCCTGCACTTCATTAAGTTGACTCATGTTATTTGTTTGGACAGCTCTGATTAGTTGTTCCATGTTCTGAATCTCCTGGTTTTTAGTTTTTCGTTGGACTGGGCCATGTCTTTCTGTTTCTTAGTATGGCTTGTAATTTTTTGTTGGTGTCTAGGCATCTGTTTATCTTGATGTGTTTATTCAGTTTATTAGCTTCTCTCTCTATTCTATGGTTTTATTTTGTTCTTTTTGTGTGTGTGATAAGGTTTTAATTTGACACTTCATTCCTCTTATTCTATTTTCTTGTTGTCTATGTTCCTTTGAAAGAAAAATTTAGGAACAGAGAAAAGGAAACAGGTAGGAAGGGCCCCTGCTCTTTGTTGTTTTAGTGAGAGCTGAGCCTTATCTGACTACCTATCAGCCATGTTCCCTGGGACATCTCTCTTCTTTTTAAATATAGGCATTTAGGGCTATAAATTTCCCTCTTAGGACTGCATTCTCTGTATCTCTTAAGTTTTGATAAGTTGTGTTTTTGTTTTCATTTGTCTCAATATATTTACGAATTTCACTTACAATTTCTTCTTTGACCCACTGATTAGTTAGGAGTGTGTTGTTCAGCTTCCACACATTTGCAAATTCGCATCCTTCCTGTTTATTATTGATTTCCAGTTTCATTACATTATGACCTGAGAAAGTGCATTTTATAACTTCAATCTTTTTATATTTACTGAGACTTACCTTGTGACCTAGCATGTGGTCTATCTTGGAGAAAGATCCATGAGCACTTGAGAAGAATGCATAACCTGCTGAGTTTGGGTGCAACATTCTATATATATCTGTTAGGTCTAACTCATTTATCATATTCTCATATCATCATTCTCTGTTTCCTTATTGATCTTCTGTCCAGTTGTTCTATCTAATGATGTGAGTGGTGTGTTGAAGTCTCCACCTATTATTGTAGAGATGTCTACTTCTCCCTTCAGTTTTTCCAGAGTTTGCTTCATGTATTTTAGAGCACACTGGCTTAGTGCATAGATATTTATGACTGTTATATCATCCTGATGGGTTGTCCCTTTTATTAATATATAATGGCCTTCTGTATCTCTTAGAACTTTTTGCATCTAAAGTCTGTTTTGTCCAATACTAGTATAGCTACTCCTGATCTTTTTTGGTTACTGTTTTCATGGAGTATTTTCTTCCAACATTTCCCTTTCAACCTATTTGTATCCTTGGGTCTAAGGTGAGTCTCTTATAGGCAGCATATGGGATGGCTCATGTTTTTTGATCCATTCTGTCAACCTATATCTTTTGATTGGGGTGTTTAATCCATTCACATTCAATGATTTTACTAGAAATGCACTATTTACTTCCACTATTTTATTCTTTGGTTTTCATATGTCGTATTTTACTTTCATCTGTCTTTTTACTCTTTTGGTTATCCTTTATGCTAGTCTTTGTCCTATACTCTTTGCCAAATCTCTCTCCAGCCTTTACTTTCAGGCTGTAAGGCTTCCTTTAATATTTCCTGCAAACGTAGATTCTTTTTTATGAACTTTCTTAGTTTCTGTTTGTTTGTGAATATTTTAAACTCATCTTCATATTTGAAGGACAATTTTTTCTGGATCAAAAATTCTTGGCTGGCGGTTTTTCTCTTTTAGTATCCTAATTTTATCATACCACTGTCTTTTTGTCTCCATGGTTTCTGATGAGGAATCTGCACTAAATATGTGCCCTTGTATGTGATAGTTTGCTTCTCCCTTGCTGCTCTTAGAATTTCCTCTTTACCTTTGATGTTTGACATTCTGAGTAGCATGTGTCTTGGAGTAGGTCTATTCCAATTTATTCTGATTGGGGTACGTTGTGCTTCTGGAACATGTAAATTGCTTTCTTTCATGAGAGTTGGGAAGTTTTCAGCTATTATTTCCTCAAATACTCTTTCTGCCCTCTTTCCCTTCTCTCTCCTTCTGGAACTCCCATGACATGTTTTTTGTTACATTTCATATTATCATTCCGCTTTCTGAGTGCCTGCTCAATTTTTTCCATTCTTTTCTTTCTATGTTCTTTTCTTTCTTCAATTTCAGCTGTTCTGCCTTTGGTATCACTTATTCTTTCTTCTATCATTTCCAGTCAGCTGTTGTATGCCTCTAATGTGTCTTTGACCTCACCTATCAAGTTTTTCATTCCCATGAGCTCTGTTACTTTTCTATTTGGGTTTTAAAATTCTTCTTTGTGTTCACTCTATGTCTTCTTGATGTAGTCTATCTCTTTAACCATATTGTCTTTCAATTCATTAATTTGATTTTGGAAATTTGTATGCATCTCATTGATTAGTTATCTCAAATCTTGCTTCTCTTCTGGGGCTTTGATATATTCCTTTTCTAGAGCCATGGAAGCATTTTCTTAGTATGGTTCATAATTTTTTGCTGATATTTAGACGTATGACTAGAATGGCAAGTTTACTCAGATGCTCAATTTCTCCCTTTTTTTGTAGGGACTTAGTGGCAGGAGGCTGTGTGTTACTGCTGTTCTTTGATTCTTGGTTCAACCTCTTCTGGGTCTTTATGCTTGTCCTTCTTAGTTGCTCAAAACTGGGCTCTGGACCCAGTAAAGGGTTGCAGACCTGCTTCCTAGTGCCTTGGGGAATGAGGCTATAAAGGTCGAAAAAAGCTTCTCTTATTTATTTACTTTTAAATTCATCACATGCACTTCCTTGGTCTGAGAGCTGATGGCACTTTTTGGCAGCCTTCTCAGTTCAATGTCTGGTCAGAGTGTGTTTGCTGCAACATTGTCTAGATCAAAGTTATAGAGGTTCCTGCCTGGATGCTAAGAGCCTCATGTTTCAAACTTTCTCAGAGGCAGTTCTCCAACATTTGCTAGGAGCCCCCTTCCTTTTCCCAGGTAGGAAATAATTCCATTCCCCTCTGCATCCTCAACAAACAGTCATGGTCAGTAGAGAGGGAGATTGAGAGGATCAGATCTCTTTAGTTCCTTGATCGCTCCCAAGGCAAACAATGGTGTTGCCCCATCTGGCCTGGTAGGGCTCATAGGACACAGTAGAACAAATCTGTGGGTCAAATCTGAGTCAGACATAGGCTGTGTCCCCCTCTCTCTCCATTCCCAGGGAGGTGGAACCCTGGGGCCCCTTTGTAGCCCCCAATGTCAAAGTCTGAGAATTCTAAAGTGTTTATTATGTGAGAGAGGTTGCCAAGAGTAGCAGCTGTCATTTTTAATTCACAATTTTGCCACCGTGATTCTTTTCCTTTCCTTTGCCCTCTCTCTTCTGGGCAGTGTCCAGCATTACCCTGGTGTCCTAAACCCATAGAAGATTTTTTTCCAGGCTGTTTCTTCCTATCCTCTAGATATTTTTCTGGGAGAGAAGAGATTACTGTGTCTTTCTAATCTGCCATCTTCCCAGAAGTCTTAATATTAATTTTTATATTTTTCATTTCTAGAAATGCTATTTTTTTGTTCTTTATTAGATTGCTTTATATCGTCTCTTTAATGTTTTTTTTTTTTTTTTACAATTTCTTGTTTCCTCTTGTTTTTTTCCAGGGTTTTAAAATTATTTTAAATATGTAAACAGAGTTGTTTAAAAGTATCTGTCTGATAATTCCAATAGTTGCTGTTATCCTTGCTTGAGTTCATGTTTTCCGATGCCTGAAATACACACTATAATAAATATTTTGGCATTATTCTCTAAGTGGTAAATGGTCTTTATGTGACTGAAAAACACCTCTACTTTTCCCTCACTCTGGAATGAAAATTTAGTTGAGCATAAAAGTCTAAATTAATAGTGAATTTCCCTCAGGTCTTTGTATATATTATTTTGATTACTTCTGAACATTCTTATGGTAGAAGTGAAGTCTTCTTTCAGTCGAATTACCATTCAGCTTTGGGTAATCTGTCTTTTATCTCCAATAGATATTAAGTTTTTAATCTTTATCTTGATATTTTATAATTCACTCTTATGTGTCAAGTTGTGGATTTGTTCTTATTCAACCTGATGGGCATTCGACGCATATTGTTTGACCAAGAGCTGAAAAGTTTCTTACATTCTGAAAGATCTCAGCTATTATGTTTTCAAATGTTGCATCTCCACCACTCACTCCATTCATTTCTTCCAGAATTCCTTATAGAGATATGGTGGAGCTTATCAATTTGTACTACACTTACTTTATGATTTTCCTTTTTCATCTTCTCATTACTTGATTCTGGATGAAATCTTCAGCATCATCTTTAAACTACTATTTAATTTTGTTTCAGATTTGTTTTTGTTTCCAAGCTGCTATTAGAAATACCATACAATGGGTTGGCATAAACAAAGGGAATTTGTCTCACAGTTTTGAGGATAGGAAAAGTCCAAAATTGAGGCATCAGTGAAAATTACACCTGCAAAGGTCCTATTACAAATGGATTCAAACTCACAGGACCAGGGTTTGGGACCTAAACATGCCTTTTGTAGGGTCATGATTCAATCCCCAACAGGTCCATTCCATATTTCCTAAAGCCTATTTTGTTCTTTAATTTCAATTTTTATAAATTCTAAGATTCTAATTTGGTCCTTTGACATATTTTGTTTCAATTTACTCTTTTCATAATGTATTATTAATTTTAATGGATGTTATAAAATTATTTATCTTTTTGACCCTTAAGCATACTTACATTAAGTATTTAAACTGATATCATAAAATTCATTTCTCCATAGCAAATCCACAGAGAAAGAAAGTAGACTATAATTTACCTGAGGATCAGAGAAGAGGGAAAGAGGATGTTTGGTGGAAAAGGAGTATGTATAAATAAAATTAATTAAAAAAATTTTTTTCACTAGAATGAATTTATATTGGAAATATACATTACATCAGCTTTTTCTCTTTTAACATTTGATTTCTTCAAATGGGTTTGAACTGTATTTGCAGCCTTATTTGAGTTATAGGAACTCTCTCACTCTGTCCTGAGTGACTGCTCTCTTTGTAGAAAGTTGGAGGTTGCCTTGTGCCAGGCCCCAGAATTAGGTTTTATAATACCATGTCAGGATTTTGCCTGATACTAGTTCTGAAATTTTTACAGATTCAGCTAGTCACTTTGTTCATTTCTTTGTCACATGGTCCTTTCATTTCCCCCTTTCCTCCCTAGCCTACAGCTTGCTCTAAAGCCATGGATCAAGCACATTTTCTGTAAAAGATTTTTTCAGTCTCCTTTCACTGTGACAAAGACACTGAACCTGTCTGCTACCTTCAGTCTATCATGGAACACTTCTCTTCGCAGGTACTCCATTGACCTGAACTTCTGTCCACCACTGCTTACTTTCTGATTAGTTTTAGCCTTTAGCAATAAAAGGGTAGCTTATAGCAGGACAATATCTGGTCAAGATGAATTGGAAAAAAAACCTAAACAAGCATTTTAAAAAATATATGTTTTAAGACTTTGTAAATATATTGAGACAGCTTGGACTTAAGGGGCCATATCTTAAAGGAAAGGAAGCACATTGAAGTGAGCAAAATTTTCTGCAAGTAATGTTTATTCTTATCACAAGAGATGAAGCTGAAGCTCAGAGTCTTGGCAAAGCCTTGATGAAAAAAGATGAAATAAACAAATAGCAAAAATATCAAAAACCTCACAAAGTTAATGATTAAAGACACACACACACACACACACACACACATATATGGAATTTTGTACCTCTCAAGGTAACCAAGACTTGGGGAAACAAGATCTGTAAGAGAGAGAGGAAAGTAAACCTGATAATTAGTGATTTAGACCAGGGTTTCTTATTCTTGACACTATTGATATTTGGGGCCAAATAATTCTTTGCAGCAGGGGACTGCCCTTTTCAGTGTAGGAGGTTTAGCAGCATCCCTGGTCTCTATCCATTAGATGCTAACAGTCCATCTCTCTCAGAGTTCTGAGAACCAAAAATGCTCTAGGCATTACCAAATGTCCCCTGGAAAGCAAATTCTCCCCTGGTTGAGAACCACTGGTTTAGACCCCTGAAATATTTGCTAAATATTTAAACCATGCAAGATAAGAGGCTAAAATGCCAAGTAGAGTAAAGTTGCATCACAGTGCAGAATTTTCAAATCACAGGCTATTAGGGAGATAAAAATTAGAATTTCTGGGAATGGGGGTGAGAATCCAGGCTCTAAATTGGTACGTATTTATAGAGAACTGTACCTAGGAATTGGGATAATCTATTTTAGTCCAAATCCTATGACAACTGCAAAACTGTCCTTAATGAGTTTAGGCTCTGAAAGATGATCAGCTCTATGATAGTTGCTTGCCAGACAACAAAGGGAATCCTCCCTGGAAGAAGATAATATCAGCCAGAAACTCCCCAATTTTTACATACAATCTTATGCATTCAATAGAAACTTAAAATGCATACCAAGAAACAAGACCAAGGGAAAATAAAACACACAATAAAATAGATCCACAGGTGATCCAGGTATTGAAGTTTATCAAATATGGACATTAAAATAAATCTTATTCAAAAAACCTATACTACACAGTCAGGAAAGTCAATAAGATTGAAGTTATAAAACTTAAATCTTTAAGGAAAGCAACAAATGAAACTTTTAGAGCTAAAAATATAACATCTGATATTGAGAAATCAAGAAGATGGGTTTAATAGTAGATAGTATACAGATGAGAAGAGGATTTAAAGCTGGAAGAAAGGTCGATGGAAAATATATACCCTGAATTTTGGAGAGCACATAAGATGAAAAATGCAGAAGAGAGCACATCACTTATATGTAATCTGGTAAAAAGCGTCTAATTATAATGGAAGTACCAGAGAGGAAAAGATAAAAATAATACAGAAGTAATGCTTTAAGATTGTTTTCTAAAATAATAAAAGGTATTAAGCCACATATTCATAAGGTGCCACAAACCCCAAGTAGCTTAACTAAAAAGAAAGAGCATCTAGGCATATCACAATAAAATTTCTGAGCCAACAAAGAAAAATGTAAGTTTTAAAAGCATAGGGGGAGGGCCCAGCTAGATAGCTCAGTGGATAAAGAGCACGCTGGGATACCACATGGGAGGCCCGGGTTCGGTTCCCGGGGACCTCTCCAAGCGGGCAGATGGCCTTGAGAAAGGCAAGCCGCCGTGGGTGGGGCAAAAGCCACCGTGGGCAAGGCAAAAAGCTGCCATGGGCAGGGCGGAGCCCCCACAGGCATGGCAAAGTCACCCGTGAAAAGTGGAGCTGCTGCCTGCGAAGCGGAAGCTGGCAG
>PVKH010019534.1:0-14829 GCA_004027955.1 Chaetophractus vellerosus
CCTGATATTATTTTAGAAACCACTATATATGGGTTTGGTCATAAGAATGATAATTCTTATACAGAATTTTTAAGGTAATTTGTCTAAAAATAGTTGAAAGCCCAATTATGAGAGCCAATTCAACCTAATCAGTCCTCCCATAAGCCACCCTCTCCTTCTCCACATACATAAAATGTGTGGGGCATGTCAAAAGTGAGTAACGTGTACACATATCCATAATATAGCCACAAGAAAGGCTCATAAACAAGTGCATAAATCTTCATCTTTTCTGCACAGTGAAAACTCAGATCTACAATGCAGTTAGGTGCTTTCAAATTTGATCCTAAATTAGTGGCAATGTGGCATAAATGGTAAATACTGCTGCTGTAGCCATTAACCGAACGTGTTAATTAAGGAGGACAATCATGGGATATTTTTTCAGCTAAATTTACCAAGATATTCTCAGTCAATTCAGCTTAGCTATTTGGTTAGGCTTCTCAGTTGTTAATATGACCCATAGTGTATATATTAAAAAGCAAAGCAAAGCATAATGGTGAAAAAATTAACTATTAGGCCTACTTAAAAGGCTCCAAGTTATACTCATATGCATACTCTGAATTTATACTCTAAAGCATGTCCCTGAAGACATCTATTTTGCATATGTTCATAATCTTTCTTACCAAGCCAAATGATAGTCATTTCACTAGGATAAAAATTTCTTCTGCCTGATTTTTAATACATGATACCACCTTTCCCAAGGGGGTGATTTTTTATAGTGAAAAAGCTACATGAGATATGGCAATGGGACTTGCAGGTGTAAAAATATCAGTACAGATTATTATCATTTTTTTACAATTTGAAGCATATTTGGGATTGCCTCTAGAATGTTAAAAAGACATTAAAAAAGAGTTGAAGGATATGTAATAACACCCAGGATTTGTAGGGAAGAATGTTGCTAAAATAATTTTTCTACTCCAAGCCTTGATGATCAAATTCATGGTCAAGACAGGGAATTCCTGTATTAAATTTGTTTAAATTATTCCATTTGCAAGGACTAAAAGTATAAACAGATGCAAGAAGTGTTTGTTTATTTTTAAATATTAGGTTAAGGAATGATATGTCCATAATGGACTACAAACAAAACTTTAGAGTTCTTTTGAACATCCATTTTGCTACTCGTCCTACCTGAAGCCACCCTTTGATGGTCGTCCTGAAAAGAATACTGGGCTAGGTGGGCAAACAGTGTGATCCATGATGGCTGCTCCTGTTTTTATGATATGCTAATCATACTATCTGGTTTACAAGTAACTTGGGTTTCAACTAGTCTGAGTCAATTAACATAAATGGACTAACGTACTTAATACTTTAACAACGACATACTACCCTGAAGAGCTAAAATTGAACATTTAGTAAATAAATCATACTGTACATATATCCAACTTCTTAGCAGGATCATTCACAAAATGAAATATCCTAAAACAGCTTATGTAACACAATACCGTATGATGTTAAAAACACCAGCTCTAGAGTGAAACCCTGAGTTAAGACCTTGGCGTCACCATTAATTTGATATATACTGAGCATGCTATTTGACTTCTCAAAGCTAACATATTCTCACTTGCAAAATAAGGAAAACAACAGTGTCTACTTCATTTGGTTGTGAGAGTCAAATGAGATATTGCATGGTATTTGGCTCATAATATGTACCCTATAAAGTTAGTTGTTTTTGCTTTTGTAAATATTCTTCTTACTATTAATATGCCAGGATAAACCTAGGCATCAATCAGCAAAAGCTTTTTCTAGAGGGAATTTTGATCAGTGGTTTCTTAACACATGGTGATCCTGATTGTACTAAATCATAATAACAAGTCAAATTATAATGGCATCTGAGTTAATCATACTATTTGCTGTCAATGAATCGTCTGGTGGTTAATCAGGGCTGATAAAAGTACTCTCTAGTTGTTTGATAAAAGAACAAATGACTTATATTTTAGCCAGTGTTTTGAAGTTTACAAAATATTTTTTGGG
This sequence comes from Chaetophractus vellerosus, assembly GCA_004027955.1. Taxonomy (NCBI): domain Eukaryota; kingdom Metazoa; phylum Chordata; class Mammalia; order Cingulata; family Chlamyphoridae; genus Chaetophractus; species Chaetophractus vellerosus. Next base: position 2,008 of record PVKH010019534.1, read on the forward strand.
GGGTATACTCACTGTTCTAGTAATTTTTTAGAAGTTGTTTTATTGAGATATATTCACACTCCAGATAACCCATCCAAAGTATACAATCAAGGGCTGTCTGTATAATCATAGAGTTGTGCATTCATAATGACAATCAATATTATAACATGTTCATTACTCCTAAATAAAAAATCTCATACCCTCTTCCTCCAACTATTGTTGACACATAGCACTGGTGTGGTACCTTTGTTAGAGTTGATGAAATAATTTTAAAACACTACTATTAACTACAGTCCATAGTTTGCATTAGATGTATTTTTCCCATATGTCAACCTTTTATTAACACCTTGTAATGTTCATGAAAGAACATTTGTTATCATTCATGAAAGTAAAATCTTATATTTGTACTATTAACCACAGTTATCGTCCTCAACAGGGTTCATTATGTTAAATTATTTTGTTTTCATTTATTTAACCAATGCTTATTGAGATCTAGGCTTTGAGGAAGTGGGAAAGGTAAAGATGTACGAGGATTCATCCCTGTCTCAAAACGTATATTTGAGGAAAGGAATTTTCTCCCTGCTTCCCCATCCCCCACCACCAGTTTGAGTCAGTTTTAGGAAACTTATAGGGAAATATTTAAAAGTGACTGTAACCATCAAGTTTAAGGTGTCATGGGAGTAGCTCTCTTCCCTAATTTCTTCTTCCTTACAATGCTGTGGGTAAGTTGGTAAAGGATCTGCTCTTTGAAGATAGGCCTAGACTTTTCTTTTCTTGTCTCCTGTTTTCCTGTGAATTCCTCCTTTTGATTACACTATGCAACTAGTAAGTTTGTGGCTTCTAGAGGTACGAAAAGGTCAGTAGGCATGTTTTATATAAGAAATCAAACTTGGTATTCCAATTAACAGATCAATATTTATAGAAATGGCTTTAGCTCTTTATCCAAGTGTTGAAGAATAGATATAAATAGAAAGCACCAGCATTTTAAAAATACTATATATTTATGTAGTCTTCCAAAGCACTCAAGTGATTTTTAACAATCATTGCTTTTATTCCCCATTCACATTTAATTAATTTAAAGAATGTTTAAGTAAATTATATAATTTCCATAATAGGAACAGGTATCATATAAAGATTTTTTTTTAAAGATTTATTTTTTATTTTATTACATATCTCCCCTCCCCCCGTTGCGGCGACGCGCCGAGGCCGGTCACTGCGCAGGTGCGGCTTTCCCTGCTTGTGGGCGGCTTCTGCTTCTATTCACGGCCGGCTCTGCTTCAGTTCGCTGGTGGCTGGCTGTGCTCCATTCGCGGGCGACCTGCCCTGCCCGTGGTGGCTTTGCCCTGTCCGTGGCAGCTTTTTGCTCTGCCCACGGCAGCTCTAGCCCGCCCATGGCGGCTTGCCCTTCTCAAGGCGGTCTGCCCGCTAGCAGAGGTCCCCGGGAACCAAACCCGGGGTCTCCCATGTGGTATGCCGGCACCCTATCCACTGGGCTATATGGCCGGGCCCTCATATAAAGATTTTTGAACAAACATGACAGACTCTTGTTGGTAACAGATATGCTGAGTGTACAGTGTACCCTGGGCATCAATATGGGTGTTTTACTGAGGAAACAGACAATTTGACTCTTTTGGTGAGTATGTTAGAGTGTTATCAGGTCATCTGTTGAGAGAGTTTCTCTTGCATATGGGCCCAAAATTAGTAATAAATTTCAATACTGCTTTTCTATTTAACATTGCCCTCTGTGTGTTTAGCTCCTTCACGAATCCTAAGGAGAGAAAGGGTAACTGGCTCGTTGAATTTGACCATTCCTGGATTGCCCAAATCCTACCCACACCCATAGCATTCACAAATGAAGCAAGAAAATAAATGAAAATAAAATCAAAGAGTAAGAAAGTACCTAATTCAGGCTTGGTATCAAGCAGCCAGGCAGGTTCCAAACTGGCCCACTGCTGTATAGTGTGTGCTGCTTTCAAATACCATCCTAGAAAGATGGTTAAAGATCCCACATAGAGCCAAGTGGACAGACCCAAGGGAACAAGTAACACTTGAGTCCCATTTTATCCCTGCCGAGCAGACAAGCCTATATTGTACTCATTTAACAAAAGAAAAGAAAAATCAGGCTAAGAAAGATTTCCAGTGGTTCCCAAAAGCCATCCACAGACTGTTCCTTACTGGTTGTGTAAAAATCAACTCAAGTACTTGCTCAAAAGCAGATTTTCCCGATTCCATCCCAAGAGCTTCTGATCAAGTGAATATGGGAAGAACCTAAGAATGTGTATTTTTAAAACTCACCAGGTAAATCTGATGGGGAGTTAAGTTTGTGAGCATGTTCATGTTAAATAAAATAAAATTTAAAAATAAAATCAAAGCTGGTCAAATGTTTAAAATCAAATAGAAACCTGTTCCTGTCTTCGGAAACTGATACATTTAAACCAATTGGAAAAGTAATGATTCATTTTATTAAGGTTGATTTATTTATTCTCTACTTCCTTCCAGAGAGGATTGAGGCAGTTTAGAAAACAAGCCCTTCCCATAAAATCTATTTTAAAAAATAAAAAGGGATTAGAACTGTAATAAATAGAAAAAGCAAATATTGCATTTGTATGACTTAAAATCCTTATTCTGATTAGGCACAAACTTGGCTCTGGGGTTCCTGGCAGCTAAAACAAGAGAAATGGGGGCTTGGGGAATGGGAATTACATTATTTTTCTTGTCAGCAAATGAGCTCATATATCAAATCACCAGAGGATATAGATTTTTCTGGTGTTAAGCTCTATGGAAAATTTCTTATGTTCATGATTGTGTAGGGGATATTAAGTGATGTAAATTATATTTTCAGAAACAATTTTGTGCCACATTTCAAAATTTTAGTTTGAGCTTTCTCTGCTATGATTCCTAGTGGAAACATGTGGATAGGAATTTTCTACACAGAGATGAATTCCATTGGGTATTATGTATCTTCCACATGCCAGTGTGACTACTTAGCATAGGGGAACAATGTCCTATCAATCTCTTTGAATCTTGGTTCTTGTGTCTTGGTGGTGGCGTAGGGGTGGGGGGAATCTATGCCAAACAAATGAAGCTTTAACAACCACATACAGCATTAACTCATATTCTGAGAACTTGAAAGCTTTGGCCTAGCCTGGAGCATATATTAAGAAAGAATCTAAAACTACTGCAGAGTAGGGATATAATATAAATGCTGACAGAGTTGTAATGAAGGATATGTTACTGGCAACGTGGAGCTGCATAACATAGCTTCAGGTTACAATAAAACTCCACACAGTCCTGTCAAATTAATTTTGCTTCCGTAGAAAGTAGGACTATAAAACTCACTTTGGATTTCTTCCAAAGTTCTACTAATTCTTGAAATACTGATAGCTGTTAATGATCCCCTCCATGGGAGAAGAAGTATGACAAGGCTTCAACTAAAGAGACCTCTAACCATCAATGAGTTACTGAATTCCCACCTAGAGATTCAAATAGCATAGGAGGAAAAGCTCCCCACCTGTCCTGGAGGGAAGAAGCCAGTGAATGCTAAACTGCAAAGGATTCTTAAAAGAAACACCTCAGCAGTGAGTAATTATCCTAAAAATAATTGCAGATTGCCTGGTTCCAAAAATTTACATAAGCATTAATCTATTCTATCAGTCAAACTACAAATAACAGAAAAGCCTAAATAATTCTGACAAACAAAAACCCAAATAACTCTGACTTAAACAGATAGGGGGTTATTTTTCTCCTGTTTCTTGTCTGGCTGATAGCTTAAAGATGTATGTCTTTAAGGACTCAAGCTTTCCCTCCTCTCCTGACCCATAGCACTTAGTTTTATTTTTATTTTTATTCTATTATATTTCCAGGCATTGATTTGTATTTTTAGACAGGCAAAATGGAAAGATGAAAGGGAGAAAGGCAAAATGTTTTCACTCATGAGGCTTTGCCATTTTATTCCAGAAAGGGTTCCCTTTTGTTATTACCACCATCCATACTTCTTTCACAGGACACAAACACATGGTTACCTCTCATTGCCAGGGATCAAGGGAAGAAGCTATTTATAGGTGATATGCTGCTGCCAAAATAAATATTGACGTTCTTTTAGTAAACATGAAAAGTGAGAATGGATATTGGGCAGGCAATGAACTAAGCATATAATGGCCATCTAAACAATATATGGTAATAAATTATTGGTGCTGTATTGGTAGGATAGTACATATTCTCTACTCCTCTTCCCAAGAATTCTGTAACTGTTTCAGAGTAAGTAAAATTTGTAAGATAAACAGTTTATATGTGCCTTATTTGAAAAATTACTCAACCAACAAATATTTAAGGAAAATCTATTAGAATTCTAGAATTATGGATTCATTGGGTATTAGATTTGTAATGAATCTTAATAGATATTTGGCTAACCTGATCAGTAGGTGTCTGGTACGTGGGAAACATAAAGCTTACAGATAAAAGACATGTATACATGGGAGGTCCCAGGTTCAGTTCCTGGGGCTTCCTAAAGAAAAAACAGATAACAAGCAAAAACAATGATCAAACAGACAAGGGAGCCATCTGGGGGTGGGTTAAAAAAAGGACATACATAGGATTAAAAGGATATTAAATTGTGGAATAGAGATACAAGAAAACACTGAGTACTATCCAAGATTCAAGGACTCACTACCCTTGAAAAACTAGATAATTTGTTCTAAAGACTTATTCTAATTTATCTCAAAATTGAAGTGTAACCAGAATTGTTTCTTCTGCAAGGACAAGTACAACATAATGATAAATATAAAATAGAGCCATCCTAGCAAGTATGGCAATGTTACCCTGTAGTCTACAAACTAAAAGTTGCACAAGTGCCAATGTGTGTCTGCAGCTTTGAGAGCTAAGAGCAGGCATTGTCAAGTGGTCCTAAGTACAATAGATAAGCATCTTGTCATTAAGTCCAAGATAAGTAAGTAACTAAGAATATATCATTTTTTACACAAAGCCGCTTTTTGTTGTGTTTAGCTTTAAATCATAGAAGGAAGACTGTGGATTAACCTATATCTGTAATTTCTGCATGCATTTTTCACAAGTAAAGTAGCCTTTGACTCACTTATCCATTCCCTGAAGAGGACCAGGTCCATCATCAACATTTTATTTTATTTTATTTTATTTATTTATTTATTTTTTTAAAGGTTTATTTATTTTTATTACATATCTCCCCTCCCCCCCGCTGTGGCGACACGTCGAGAGTGGTCACTGCGCAGGCGTGGCTTTCCCCGCTTGTGGGCGGCTTCTGCTTCCATTCACGGCCGGCTTTCAGTTCGCGGGTGGCTGGCTGCGCTCCATTCGTGGGCGACCTGCCCTGCCCGTGGCGGCTTTTGCCCTGTCCGTGGCAGCTTTTTGCCCTGCCCACGGCGGCTCTGGTCCACCCATGGCGCTTGCCATTCTCAAGGCACCGCCTAGGAGAGGTTCCCGGGAACCGAACCCGGGGCCTCCCATGTGGTATGCCGGTGCCCTATCCACTGGGCTATCGAGCCGGCCCAAACATTTTAGAACTGCTATAATTTTCACCTTCTTTTCCAAGCAAGCCATAGTTAGAATATGGGAGGTTAGTTAGAAATGCAGATGAGGAATGAGATGCCATTTTCTAGCCCTGGTATGACTAAGGGATGTGGTTTGTTTTTCAGGAAAGATGATTTGCCTGTTTTCTGCAAAACTCATGGTAGAACACGGGGAATCAGAAAGTAGAAAGAAATGCTCAGTCAGACTTACTGGAGATTTTGAATATCATTTTCATCTAATTATTCAATATTTATACAAGAAGGTATCTGATAATGTCCTAAGTGACCATAGTCTTAGGGAAAGCTTGTCAGCCAATGAAGACCATGTAAGTGAACATGTTAACATGCTTCCCTTAGCTTTTTCTCAAAACTAAATGGGAGGCAGATTTCTTGTAATTTTGCAATGATTAGTTCAACTTGAGTGCCTGATAACAATTACTTAAGTTTTATTTTGACATATATGGTTCAAATTCAGGCTTACCATTTACCAGATGAATGACTTTAGGCAAGCTACTTAAATTTAATAGTCCTGGTTTTCTTCATATGTAAAGTGATGAGGATATACTTCTGAAGATTAAATGGCGTAACATACATAAAAGCACCTATCAAATACTTGCCCATAGCAGGTATGAAATACATGGCATTTCTTCATCTCCTTCCAACTCAGGAGCCATCACTTTACAAATGGGCATTTCCAATGAGAAGGTAGCAGAGCTCTTTTTTCCTACAACTTCATTTCTTTCATGAAGCCTTTCTAAAATAATTAAATAATACTGGGCAACTTTCCATATGTTCCAATTGGACACCTTAACTGCAAAGCCACATCACACAGGTGACATACACCATGTCACTTCCTAGAAATTTCTCTTTGTGAATAGTAAATGAAAATGATCCCAAACTTGAACCTAAATAGTGATACTAGAGATTTTTCTTAATGTTGCTTTTCCCCTTAAGTGACAACTCTTACTAATTCTAACCATACAGGAGCCATCTTCTCTACTTCCCATTTTTGGTTTTCACCATCTTTACTCTTTCACTCCAGGATGAAACCCTGTGTGGAGTCATTAAGTAGGTCTTCTAACTTGGAAGACTGTCAGAGTGGGAGCTAGGACTGAATACTGAAGAAGCAGAGTTGTGACTCAGGTAACTCATAGATTCAAGTGGGGATTAGGGGGCTGCCATGCCAAGAAAATGCACTACTAATATAGTTCATCTTATAACACATCCAACTCCTCTTTCCTAATCATTGAACACGGGCTCACAGAGTAAGAACCTGACTTCCTCTATAGGCAAAGATGAATCCCCAGATTTATGAGAAAAAACAACCATGTCAGGTTTTATGTGGTTCCCCATAGATTAAATATACTATCATATCCATAAAAACAATGTTTAAAACATAATTTAAAACAATTGTTGAGGGGTCGGCTGTAGCTCAATTGGTAGGGTGCCGGTTTACCACATGGGAGGCCCCGGGTTTGGTTCCCGGGGCCTCCTTGTGCGGGCAGACCGCCTTGAGAAGGTAAGCCGCTGCGGGCAGGGCAAAGCCACCATGGGCAGGGCAAGCCCCCGCGAGCAGGGCAAGACCACCCACGAGCAGGCAAGGCCGCCACGCAGTGAGCTGACTCTGCGGGTCACCACAACGAGGGGGAGACAAGCAGACACAGAAGAACGCAAAAATGAACACAGCAAGAACAAGCAGAAAGGGGGAGATATATAATAAATAAAGAAAGAAAACAACAACAAAAAACAATTGTTGATGGCTAAAATCAGGAATGAATGAATGTGCAAAACAGAAAATTAGATATAAACTGAAAACAAGTTGGTTGAAAGATTGAGGCAAGATATTTTCTCAAAATGGATTACAAAAATGCAAAGAGACTGACAGTAAAACAGAAGAGTTAAGAGGCACAAAGAATAGATTTTGATGCTCCAACATTTATCTAATAGAATTTCCAGAGGAATATGATATAGATCATGGAGGAGATATTTTTTAAATATAAAAGAAAATATAAAATATCATAATATCATAGAATTGAAAGAAAGAAAATGAATTCAAGTAGAAAGGCAACCACTGAAAACTGGGAAGAAAGAATAAGAAAAGCAAAAATGTCATTTATCAGAAACCAGGTTATGAAAAGTTATAAGAAGTAGTGTTCAAGGGGATGAGAATAAGATTAGTCTGAGATGTTTCAGAAGTTATTGTAGAAGATAGAAGTTAATAGTACAGAGTCTTCAAAACCTTTGATCTTATACCCAGAAAAAATAGCATGTAAATAGTAGAGCAAAATAAAGATATTTTATAATATTCTATTGACGAACTAGAGATCCTTTTTGGGAAAAAAATTGCTAAAGTATATACTCTAGCAAAATGAAAACAAACAGCTTCAAAGCACAGACATATGTAGGATCCAAGCAACATTGATGAGCAAATTAATCATTACTATATGTATTAGTCACCCCAAAGGGCTGCTGATGCAAATACCAGAAATCTGTTGGCTTTTATCAAGGTTATTTATTTGGGGTAGAAGGTTACAGTTACCAGGCTATGAAGCATAAGTTCCTTCCCTCACCAAAGTCTGTTGCCACTTGTTGGAGCAAGATGGCTGCAGAAGTCTGCAAGGGCTCAGGCTTCTGGGGTTCCTCTCTTCAAAGGGCTCATTTCTCTCTAGGCTCAGCTGTTCTGCTCTCTTCACAAGGACAGCTGTAGACTATCAGGCGAACGGCTTGTCTCTCATATTGGGATCTGGAAACCAAAACCTGGGACCTCTGCTGTGTCTAATGGAGCCTTCTCTCCTTCCTCACGCACCTGCTTCTCTGTGTGTTTACTTCCTGGGCTCCAGGATCAAAAATCCCACCTCCCTTCTCTGGGGTGAGGTTTCTTTGTGAGTCCCTGCCCACCAAGGCCCAATCAAAGCCTCAGTCATTATTTAATCAAGTAAAAGTGAAACCTCTGAATCCAATATAATCTAATATGCCCAGAGGAACAGATCAGTTTACAACATAATTCAATATATATTTTTGGAATTCATAAGCAATATCAAACTGCTATACCATACCTATACAAAAACATACTTGAAGTATCATACATAAATTAATAGCAATCAGGAATGATTTATTTCAACTAGGCAGGGATAGGAGAAAGAGAAAGCATGATGGGTTCTTGTTTTGTTTGAATGTGGATATAGATAGTAAATAATTCCAGATGTTGGTAGAAAAATATAACTTTTCAAAATGTGGTAAAATCTTAATCAACACCACTGCTTTAGTTTGCTAAAGGCTGCCAAGTCAATTTTACAATGGGGACTTTTTAACTTCAAATCTTATAGTTCTAAGGCTGTGAAAGTGTCCAAATCAAGGCATCATCAGGAGATCCTTTCTCTGCAAACTGCAGCAGTGAGAGATCAGGCACATGGCATGTCTGCTTGTCTCTACCCTCTACTTGAAGCCTGTTGCTCTCAGCTTCTGGCTCCCCTGGGTCCTTTCAGCTTCTGTGTTCTGTTGATTTCAGCTTCTGGCTTCTGGGTTCTTCTCTCTCTGTTTCTGGGCATTACTCTCTGTTTCTGTGGCCTCTTCTCTCCTATTTATAAAGGAGTCCAGCAAGCAGACCAAGACTCACCCTGGGCTATGACCCACTGAAGCAATACACTCAAAGGGCCCTCAACCGAATCCAATCCAATTAAAGGGTCCCTCACTGGAATGGACCAATTTAAGAACATAATTTCTGGGGGTCCACAAAAGAATCAAACTACTACAACAACCAAAAAGTAGAAATATAATGAAGAACTTGTGAACCAGTAAAAAATAAATAAATGGAGCAAAGAACATTAATAATTCAACAAAGCCAAGGAGAGTGGGAATTAAAAGGAAATATAGCAAGTGAAAATAAAAATCTAAGCTAAATATCAAGAAGTTTAAAAACATCAGTGACCACTGTAATGTGAATACAAAATTTTAAAATTCCCTTATGAAAAGCCAGAGTTTCCCTCAGGGGAGGGAAGGCAGAGAAAAGAAAACCCAGCTGTCTAACTATGTCCTATTTGCAAGAGACATATCTAGGAAGCACACACGCACATCTACATATAGATGATACTCTTATTAGCAGACGCTTGACAAACCTATTTAACAGAAATGTATAGATAATATTCTGCTTTACCATTCATATCCTTTGCCCATTTTTCTATAGATTTAGAATGTAACTTATTCAGAATGTTTGGAATGTCAGGAAAGAAAACCAAATTTCCAATGAATATAAAAGAAATGGTCAACCTTGTGAATAACTACAGAAATGAAAATTAAAGTGAGACACAGTTTTTCTCAGTTGGAAAAACCTGAAGGAAGGAAGAGAGAGAGGGAAGAGAGAGGCAGGGAGGGAGGAAGGAAAGAAGGAAGGAAGGGAGGAAGGGAGAGAGTGAGGAATGAAAATACTGATAACACACATCCCAGGTTTTGATTTCCAGATCCCAATATGAGAGAAATACCAAAAACTCAATCCTGTGACTTCTTACATTCCCTTTGCATGGACGTTCCTGCTTAGATTTTTATACCACCAACATCTGCTGGTTTGTAGCCTTTCTTTATGGCTACCTGGTCTCAAAGAGTCTTGCTTATCTACCCCCTCTTAATTATTAATACTTTCAATATTCCACCTTTGACTTCTTACATGCTGCATCATTGTCTCAGATTATCTCATTCATTCCTCTGATTTCAACAACTGAAGTCACACACACTATTATTTCCAGATCAGATCTTCCTAATGAAATCCCTGGCTTCCATCCAAATAAATGCTCACTCATAAATATCTGAAAGGTACTCAAAACTCAGTATGTCCCAAAATGAAAATATCTTTTTATACAGTTATCACTTTAACCTCCCAACAAGCCCTTCTTAAAGGAATATACAAAGACAAGTTATAAAATATATATTTTTATGGACAATAAGCACATTAAAATGTGCTCAAATCATTGATCATGAGGAAAATGAAAATCAAAACCACAATTATTAGTTAAAGTGTGGCCAAATTGAATCAGGCTAGGCCTCAATTAATATAACTAGAGGGCTTATAAAGGAAGGAAATTTGGACAAAGTCAATAGTAATCAGAAACCAGAAGAAGTCAGAAATCAGAAGAAGCTACAGAAGAGGGAGAGAACCACCATGTACTGGAGGATGGCCATCACCAGAAGGCTACTGATCTCAGAAGAAAAGTGTGACCTTGCCATCATCTTGATTTTGGACTTCTAGCCTTAAACACTGTGAGACAATAACTGCTTATTGTTTAAATCTACATATATTTAGACGACTTATATCTCACAATTATGTCAATACTGTAGTAAAATCTATTACTCAGAATGTTTGGACTGACAACTCTAAAACCAGAAATTAGTTTACAAAAACTAATAATGCTACCTGTCTGTAGGATATTTTATAATTTTAAATAGTGCTACAATCCAAAAAAAAAAAATGCAGCACTGTAAACGTTCTTAATACACAAGTATTGCTTTTTAGTGCCATAAAAATGTACTTTTGGGAGAGTTAGCACATTATAGTTTAAGTGAAGTTCTTCATTAGATAGTATGAGAAAATGAGGCATGAAACAAAGATGGAAAAGATTCCTTAATAGTTCCTGAGCAGATAATGTAGGCCAAAGACAATCAAGAGCCATGCTTCATTTATTTTATGTCCATGAGCACTTAGAGGCAAAATGTTAGTGTTTGCTATCCTGTTGGCTTTCTTTGTTATGCATCAGTAATGAAAAAATGGATTTGCATATTAAGGTGTAGTTTTACAAATTTGACTCAAACAACAGGACGTTATTGTTAACCAATATGGAAAGAATACTGAATGTATTTACTGTGGGTCCATTAAAAATAACTTCTAAGCAGCTCTGATGATAAATTTAGTAAGTCTCTTGAATGAAGCCAAACAATTAAAATGAAAGTTCATAAACACATTATAAAAATACATAAAAGTACATAATAAACTTAAGGTTCTATAAAATACCCAATTTAAAAGATGTTACCATAGTTTGTGAAAGCAGTCCTAAACTAAATATATTATAGAACATAAGAATTTTAAAAGCCTATTGATAGTGCTCCCATCTTGAACACAATTTTGGGCCACTTAGCATCACCTTTAGGGAGGTGGCATATTGGGAAACAGTATATGTCTACTTAAGGTCAAAATACTCCTTTCATTATTATTGTCATATTTACGGGAACAGAGATTATGAGGGAATATCTTCAGTAAGTAGATTTGTAAGTTTTTGTTTTTTTATAGAAAGTATAAAATTTAAATGTCATGTAAGATGGATTAATATTTGCTTTTATATGAAAGTATTGAATTCTAGACATTAGGCTTTGAACCCAATGGTTGCTTGATATTAGGAAATGGTAGATTAAGAAACTAGTGGGAGACCTGAAATAGTCCATAAAGTTCTTCCATAAGGAAACTCCCATTTGCTACAAACCTTCCCTGGGTGGGGGCAATAACAGAGATATTAAATAAGAGGAAGTGGAGACACTGTGATAATAGTAGGAAAAGGAGATAGAAAAAGGAAGAAAAAATTAAAATCAGAAAAAGTGACAAATAAATAAGGCATTAAGAAAGATAGAACAAGAGTAGATGGCTCTCTGGGAACATGACTTTGGGACTTCTCCTGAAATATAATGGAGAGTTCTCTTATAACCTCTCTACACTCCAAATTTCAAAGGTGAAGACAGAACTATCATCAAAGTTTAGATCAACAGTGCATATAATCCAATATTCTGATATTAACAGTTATAGCTCAAAATCTATTTAAGGGAAAACCTTATTTTATTGATGATTCAGCTTCAAAAGTTTAAGACAATCTTCTGAACCAAAACAATGCAAAAGAATCTTTCCTCTATCATTCATCTATATTTTCCATATATATTTAGTGTATAGTTTTAAAAAATTGAAAATCATATTTAATTTTTATTTAGCTTTCACGTTCCCACTAGAATTTTTAATTTTTAATTTAGATACATTTATATTCCTATGTCCAAAATATATTAAAGTAAAAAAAAAAAAGTAACATGTCATGATTTAGAAGACACAGTATGCCATAATGCTTCACAGGGGCTTACTTCATGAACAGTGAGAAGTAACCAGTGCACACATATGATTTCATTGGGAAGAGAAAAATTAATCAAGTCTCTATTGTGCCATGTTTCTATACTGGCACAATTCTAATTTTTAAAAAGGTGTTTGTCTCAGTTTTCTGGTTGATATGACAAATAACTACAAAAAGAATTGGCTTGAACAATAGGAATTTATTGGCTCACA